>JAECUM010023949.1:0-25906 GCA_016617855.1 Megalonaias nervosa
GGGGGTCAGTCAGTCAAGGCCGGGAGAGTTAGTATAAGAAGCAGTCTGAAACTAAAGCTAATATATATTAAGCGTTTTGAACAAAATCTTGTGACATATTTTCAGCTTCATTTGCATGATTAAACTTGTCGGAATTTATATATATATATATATATATATATATATATATATATATATATATATTTTTTTTTTATAAGATTTCGGGGGGGGGGGGCACGTGTTGACCCATGCTGCGGGCGCCCGTGATCATTATTCATGTTTCACTGACATGCAGGCCTTCGTTTCTTGCATTAGTATCACTTATATCAATATCATTTTGCAAATCATTTTCCGCGTCCAACATCAAATTAAAATTCCCACGTGTAATAGCATATTCATACGCCCCCACGTGTAATAACATATATTTGAATTACATTAGCTTAAAATGACAAACAATCATTATTTGGGCCATATAAATTTATTAGAGCGATTTGTTTTCCTTGTATTTTAGCATCCAATATTAAATAATTACCTTCATTATCCATATTAACGCGATTTATCTAATTGTTATACCTCTTTCTTCATATCTGTAAGAACTGAAAATGACTACTTGTTTTCATTACATTTTTTTTTCTTCAGCGGATTATCTTTTCTTAAGTTCAAAACTTGACGCATCGGCATGCAAGTAGTACCGATCATTTGGCACCATGGGAATTTTGATTAATAAAAGAACGTAAAAATTTGGTTCATGAGCACCACAAATGTTTCAGAATGCATTCCAGTTTCTTGTGTTTATCTCTGTAATCAAAATGTTGTTTGTTTTTTTCTAAAAGAATGAATTGTACTTGTTCTGAAAAATGCTGGGTGATGAATTCTGGGAATGGGATGTCGATAACGTTATTCATGGTTTAGAATATGCATACATATTAATGTAACAAAGTATTGACGCTTTTGTAATGCAGTATAATCACATAGAACACTCTCTCTGTTGTTTTATTGTTCCATCCAAATATTTTTACTTCAGTTTTTGCTAGTAAAACTACCTTGTTAGTCAGAATTTTCTGTGAGAAGCCGCCAGGGGCTCATTCCGGATTTGAATATTACCTTTCTTAGGATGTTTGTTCTCGGTTTAGTTTGTTCAATCATTTGGTCTTCTTTGGCTGTGTAGGTTAAGTTAAATTGTAGTGACTGTCAAATCAATGCAGAAGATGGCAGAGCAGGAGGATGAAAAGTCTCCTTTGTTAGAACGTGATGGAGACTCATATGAGAGTCTTAGGCACCGTGGAGAGAGTCATAATGCCCGGGAGTCTACTTGGACAGAAACTTCCACAGACAGACCAACACATCCTCTCAGCAAACCGTCTCCCAAGACCACCGAGGCTGACCAGATTGTGTGTATTTTTGTTGTGGCCTTTGACACACGATCAGGTACATACGTGATAGTCAGTGAATATGCCAATTATTGTTGCTAAAAATGTATTCTCAAGAGTCTGTAGTCACTAAAAACCAGTCTAATGCCACAGAGAGAGCATTGGTTATTCACATGATCATACGCGATAGTCAGTGAATATGTCAATTGTTGTTGCTAAAAATGTATTGTCAAGAGTCTGTAGTCACTAAAAACCAGTCTAATGCCACAGAGAGAGCATTGGTTATTCACATGATCATACGCGATAGTCAGTGAATATGCCAATTATTGTTGCTAAAAATGTATTGTCAAGAGTCTGTAGTCACTAAAAACCAGTCTAATGCCACAGAGAGAGCATTGGTTATTCACACGATCGCCAAATCACGTGGCATCAGTATTCAAGTACAGTTTCCCCGCATTGGTCGTTTGTATCAGAGAATCCCTTATCTCTGATGTAAATAAAATATAAGCTACGGTATTTAGATCACATACATGCAGTGTAAGAAATGGCAAAATATGGTGTCTTCAGTAAAATTGGCTAATACTTTTGGCCTATTAAGGAGATGAAAATGTTTTGATTGTTATAGATAAGAAGGTTAATATTCTACTTATTGATATCAGGGATGTAGGGTTTTATACAGAGTTGCCTAATTCTACTAGCCCATTTAAAGTGACTACCCTATGTGCTACTGAGAGCTTTTGCTGAATCCCAGCATAGGGAACCTGGATACTTTCCACTCCTGTATAACTGCAGATATGTTAATATACTGGTGAAGGGAAAACTCTGAGTACATAGGGTTAAGGGCTTTATGACAGCTACAGGAATTGTCTTAGGTAATGAAAGGTTAGAAAATAAAGTTCAGTCTAACATCAAATCAGCGCAGTAGTCGTTTACCCAATTCATCATAATCTTTCATGTTTCGCTTCCATCTTCCTAACTCCATCCACAGAGGTCAGTCAGCTGTTTTGAATAACAACATATAATTGCCATAGCACCACTGAAATCATTCTTGCAAGCTGTGGGAAAATATCCACTTCACTGCCATTTCATCTGTGGCTGCCTTCATTAAGATTTCATTGTTTCTGATGGAAATGTATAAACAAAAATACATAATCTGCAAGCTAATGAAATGTGCTTTTACATATAAATTTAAGTGACTTTTTGTCAAAAGATAAATTACAGTATGGGAGAGAAACTCAGATTGGCTAGTTTAATCAACATGAAAGGTCATGTTCAGTCAACCTTTTGAGAAATTTTACTCAGACTGGCAGTGATTGGTAAAGAAGGTATATGCATATTTATGAGATTTGTTTCTGTCTAACATTTACGTTTTTATTACTAATTATATTTTTTGGATATACTATAGTAGGTAATATCCTTCCGTAAATCCAGCCAGCCATATCAGTTTCAATTGTAACTAGAACTAAAGTTGGCACTGGTTGAGGGAGAGAAATCATACTTTGTTATCATGTTCCTGGAGGAAGAGTAAATGATGATGAAATTTTATATTTTCCTTGATGCAGCTCCATGTTGGATGATGGAATAGGGCTTAAGGTTACATTTTTATAGGTATATTAGAGTGGTGGGGTGTGTGGAATTTAATTTGGCTGTAGCTTGGAAGGGGGACATGAAAAAATAAAAACAAAAACTGATAATATTTCAGATGGTTTCTGTCTCTTGTGTTCAAATAAAACAAAATACAGAAAAAAAGTTTGCAGTAGTGTTTAAATTTTATGAAGTGGTATTTAGATTTTATGATAGTAGAACAGAACATGGAAATAAAAATGTACTTTATTGGAGCATAATAATTGGAAAACAAACCAGAAAGTATTATGTTAAAAAAAGTCTGTGAAAAGCATTTCAGACTTTAATTGTTCTTAAATATTATGTATTATGTATGTTTATGTGCTACTTTGATAATAAAGACAGTTTGGACATAAAATATTTGTTTGTTGATTATCAGTTTCCGCTGCCATTTCTGAAAATATTACATTCTAGACAGATCAAAATGGGAGTTTACTCATCTACATAAAATAGTTAAAATAGCTATTTTGAGAATTGCAAGTACATAAAACTATATATATTTGGTACAAACTTGTGTATTCTGATTTCTAACCTGTAAAATTGTCTTGATCATTGGAAAAGAAATGTTAAAAATTTTTATCACCCCACTGTTGCATCTGATGCAGCTGTCTGACTGGTGACATGATGATTAATGACTTGCCCTGTCATAATACTTTCAGTAATTAAATAGTAAGATGTGCATTATGGAGTCATTTTATATTTATGATTGAATAAAGAAAACTTAAATACTTTTAAATAGTCAACATTTGACAAATTTATGAATTTAAAGATAAACCATTAGTGTTAATCTACTTTCACCATTACTTGAGTAAAATGTTGGCTTCTATTTTTGCTGCAAACCCGAACAGTTGCACACGGCATTCAGTTTGCATATGGCACACTTACTATTTTGTTGTCAAAAACCATCATGGAACTGATCAGAAGTTGTATACAGTTGATAGGATGCTTGCTAAAAATGTCTGTAAGGATGTTATGTGAACCGGTAAGTTGTGTGTATGTGACAAAATAAAAGAATTCTTTAAACAGGTTGCAAAACAGACTTAACATAAATTGTTTATCTTTAATAACAAATATGTGATGACCTTTAAAATGAAAGAATTCAGTGAGGAAACACCAGTATTTTCTTTGTACTTTTGAGATGGTTGTTTATGACTGACATGGAAACAAACCTCACATAAGATTTATGGACCGGAAGTGTTTGTCCATGTTACGTTGTTGTGCATAAACAGCTGTAATATTAATAAACGTAACTGAAATTCTATACCAATTAACCTATTGACATGCCTGAAAGAAGCCTTAACATTGACATCTGGTCTTTTTGCAGTACAATCAATAGTTTTATTTCTGACCAAACTGTGTGCTAATGACATTGACGAAACGGCAGTCATCAAACTTCATTATTGTTTAGTGAATGTTGTGTATTGTTATTTTAAGAGGATAGCACTCACGTGCACCTAATTAAACTGCAATAAATACTGCATTTCCAATTAAGGATTGTGTATAATTTGGTTACTTCTAATTAACATATGTTCATCTTGTGTAACATTTATGGAACAGAAATTGGCAGTCATAGTAAATGTGATTCTTGTCTTTTGTGTAGGAAAGTTACACATTACTTAGCTTAATATCAGATTTTGAAAGAATTTACACTGATTGAGTACTGCCAAGAGACTTTATAGCAACAGCAGCATCATGTCAGCAATAAAGACCAAAAAGTTTCCTTTGACATCAAGTGTTTAGTTCAGAAGTCATCTTAAGCAAGTTGGCATGCCACTGAGCATACATAAAAGCCAAGAAGTGCATAATGAATAAATATTATATATTGCAGATGAAAATAATGCAACAAAATATAAATCTACATACATTTACTAATACGTTACAGACTCAGCATACTAAATAATTAGCACATTGTACATAAATATTTGTTTTTAGATTACATCAGAATTAATACTGGAGGCCAAATATTTCATGAAAGTTGGCACATTAAGGGGCAGTGAAGAAGCTGAATATATATGTGGTGTAACTACTTCAGCACCAAACCTGTCAGTCGCTGGCTCCCAAATATTTTATGAATTTTAAATAGAGAAATAAATTTTGTTTGTCCATCCTTGTTGCAAGAGTTACAGTTTCTACCCTGATAAAGTTTTAATACCAATTTAGTGGAATATGAAACAATGATGTATCATTTGTTGTTTGGTGCTAATTGCAAATGGCCACTTACATCATACAGAATATTAAGAAAATGTTTCACATGACAATATTTGTAAATTCCAAATATAATGCCTGAAGTTGTTACTTGATAGATGACAAGCACATGATAAATGGGCACATTTTATATACATCTTAAATATAAAGATGCTGCTGCTGATGCTGCTTTTATTCATTATGCACTTGTAATAGATTTATTTTAATTATTATCCAGATAATAAAAGAAATCATCAATTATATATCTAATTGGTCCGTCCTGTTATGTGAGTTACAGGTTAATGACAGCAATGCTCTGACATGCAATATTTGGAAAGGAAACATGACAGTTATCTTCCAACTGTTATTTTATAGTAGATGGGAGACTAGATCATTGATCCATAAAAAATTTGATGTGAAAATGAAGCAATTCAAATGTGTGTAACTGGTTTGGATGATATGGATGTGTTGTAAAATAAATACATTAATATATTAATGCAAATAATTTTTCCCTAGAATATAAAGTGAAAATTTTAAAAGAACTTACAGTATTGAGAAATAAATCCCAAATAGTCCTAAAAGTTCTGTCACAAGTCCAAATGTATAGAGTATTGAATGAATTCCAGTGGTGTTCTGAATAAATTCCCCTATTGAATATGCTGATGCTGTAGTAGTCTTGATTGTGCTAATGTGCCAACAGTCTGATATATCACAATGATAAAATCCAAACTGTCCTTGAATGAATTCAGAATAGTCCCAACACAGTGAGTTAGTACATGGAGTATTAATGAGCATTTTGTAATTCCAGTGAATAATTTCAGTAAGTAAATCCTTCCAAACTAAAACTGTACACAACAATAAGACTGATTCCACTTTATATGTTAAGTTCGGAATGAGTAATTCCAATATAATCATCCATAATATAAAAACCTAGGACACAATTTGTGAACAAGCACATGGGTGAAAAGTTCATTTCCAGACAATTCTAAGTTACAAACAATCTTGTATCAATCCCCACTACTCGGTCATCCCAATAGAAACTTCCATTAAACGGTAAACAAATTTGTTTCCTATATATTCTAAAGTCAGAATCAAGGCTACATCTGTAACTCAGAATAAAGTAAACAAATTTATCCTACATGATATTAGACATGTAGGTGCAACTCCTACCCTTGATTATAGATAAAGGTCAATCACACAGTATAAATTAAATATATATACACATAATTGTGAACAAAAGCCAACACATAATACAAAGTAGAAATATATAGCAACAGTATTATAAAGGTTATAATAATTTAATGTAGTTTCTTATTCAAGTATGTTACCCAATTCTAATACCTTAGGACGCTACTACTGCCTTGCAAATCCAGCCTTCCCAGGCTAAAACATTTTGGCTTAAAAGGTAGAAGTTTTCTGCTCAACTAGTTGGCAGTTTGATTGATCTCTAAGTGACATAGGCCAGATCCTGTGAATACTTCAGTTACGACTTTTGCTTGTGCAAAATAACATGCTCTCTACAGACAGAAAGACCATAAACTGGAGGTTTCTACCTTAAAACAAGTTGGAGTGTTCTCTTTGAAGGATAGTATACTTCATCTGTAATTTCCAACTTTTCTTTATTTTTCTACAACAAAGTTTTGTCTTTTTAGTATCATTACTTTGCCATTCTCACACACTTAGGTGCCCTTTTTACACACCTAAATGGGTCATTAGTGTGTCCCCTGGCATTGTTTTTGCAGGTTTGTGTATGATATAGAAATATCTTCTAGTATTGCTGTATAATTTCCATTACAGCCAAATACATACAGGTAAGTTTTCTATACAAATCTAGACTTAGCATCCAGATTGTAGTTACAGTATATATGTGACACTTTACTGATTGCCTATATTGGCCATCATTTGCCCTTTCCTACAGGTAACATTGTCTTACAAAATTGATAGTTTTGTATTCACTTTTTAAGTATCAATAGTGATACTTCAGTGCAGTTTTATGTACAGGTATTGTGTGTGCTGTAGAAATTTGAATATATTGCTGAATAGTTCGACCGTAGTCGGATACTTACATGTAAATCTCTATATACTGTTTAGTTTTAGTGTCCACTTAATAGCTACTAGAATGAATTTACATGTATAGGCAGTCCATTGGCCTTTCCTAAAGGCCACTTTTATTAGAATTGATATTTTAGTGTCCACTTTTGGGGTATTTCTAGCAGTGCTTCAATATTCTGTCTGTATTTGGATTCTATGTGTGCCCTTTTATAGATCACTTTCGTAGCGTTTAGCTCTGCAAGTACACTTCCTGAGTACATAAAGCAAAATGCTTTGCTGGGCTGCAACTGTATATATTGTCAGCTCTGTTTTGTCTTACAGAATTAAACAATGGTCAAGACCAAGTGTAAGTTTGGTAATGTTGGAATCGGGACTGACAACTATTCTACATGTGTAGCTCACTCCAGATGCCACTCTACCAATACGTATCAGACTTGAACATTGTGGACCGAAGTCAGTTGGTTGTAGTACTAGGGATACTGAAGGGGAAAGTGCAGAAGTGAACACATTATCAGTATACATGCTGGGAATTTTAAAGCTGGTGTCTTCAAAGAAAAATCCATCAAAAAGTTTGTCATATTCCAGGCCAACTACAGGTATTAGTGGACTCTCTATCCCAGAAGAATCAACTAATACAAGCTGAATGGTCACTTAATACATCAGTTTTCACTGGCACAGATGCCTGCTGGGATTGGCCATTGGTGAATCCATTTGTGTAAAAAGGGATGCAAAACATCCAACCTTTATCTCACAGGCCTTGGATCTAAAGGCTTGGGCAGTTGATGCTCTTTTCATATATTGGAATAGCCTGGATGCATATGTTCACCGTCCTACACACCTGTTTCTGAACATGATACAGGAAACAACCGAATTGAAGTGTCACCTTATCCTGATTGCTTCACCCAAGTGGGAAAAGTTGTGGATCAGTGATCTCATCAATTTAGCGGCAGAAAATCCCCAGGATATAGATATTTCCTCATTTGCTCAAGCAACAACAATGGCAGGTGTTCCATTCCAATCCAGAGTTGTTGAACCTGTACATCTGGATCATATTAAAGAAACCCTCAAGAACAAACAGTTCTCTTATCAAGTGGTAAAGAGAAGCACTCAGGTGAGATGGCCATCCACTTTGAAAATGTATGAGTGAAATGAACAATTTTGCACAGTAGTGTGAGTGTGAACACATTACACTGCTGAATATATCAGTACCTCAAATAGTTAATGCCCTGCTTTGGCTCTTTGATGAGAAACGGTTAGTGGCAGTCACAAATCAAGGCTACCAGTCCATGATATTCAACACGCTTTGTCGTCATGGAAGAAAGGATGATGGACAAAAGTATGACCCATCCAATTTGCTGTTCATTTTTGAGGTTACATTTCCAAGAACTTTGGCATGTTGACTAAAGTAACGTGGCTGAGTAAGACACCATTAAAACAACTCTTGAGGACTTCATTGGTTTGGCTCTCATGTAAGACCTGGTTCCAACTTGCTCAGGTGATGGCAGACAGAATCAGCAAAATATATGCTCTACCAGTTGACCCAAACTACTTGCAGTTCTGACAAGATGGATCAGTATCACAAATGATGGCTTCTGCTTTATTTGCCAAGGACAATCTCATGCACCTGAAGAGATTCGACTTTTGTAGGAAATACCGGCTACTCTGGATACTTTGTCTCAGGACTATCTTCAGGACCCAGTATGAG
This sequence comes from Megalonaias nervosa, assembly GCA_016617855.1. Lineage (NCBI taxonomy): Eukaryota > Metazoa > Mollusca > Bivalvia > Unionida > Unionidae > Megalonaias > Megalonaias nervosa. Next base: position 8,914 of record JAECUM010023949.1, read on the forward strand.
CTCTTATAGTGGTGCTTAAGAAGGTCTAATCCAGTGCAATGAGGGTGATTATCAAAGAAGTAAAGCATGGCATATCAGCATAGACACTTTCATCCTGGATAAAATGGATTATTCATTGTGCATGTCAGGAAATAACCCTAGATCAAATGAATTTGCTACACATTCCAGGTCATGAAGTCAAGTCAGTCAGCACAAGCATTGTATTTCAGCAGAACTGTAACCTGACATTATCCATACTGCTGGATGAAGATCATAGTCCACTTCTACAGCTTTTTTTATCGTAAAAGGCTCAACTCGACATAGTGGGACCTATAACCATGGCACAGTAGGTAACTTTTCTGGGTAGTTTGACAGCTTCATAAGGATGCGGCTTCATTACATATGCTGGATTTGCTGGAGGAAAATTACCTCTTTCTAAGCCGCTTACAGACATTGAGTCTGTTTTCCAGCCAGGTTATCTAGAAGCTGTATTACATTAGGGGACTACAGATGGCCTCTCAGGAGTAAGGGGATATAACTCCCTCCACTTCTTACCTATTCTCCTAAGGTATTATGATCAGGTAATGTATTTGAAGAAGAAAGCAATTTGTTTTCTAGTAAAATTTGTTTCTTCATTAATACATACCCAATCATTATACACGTACACCCTCCCATCCTCCCCGCAGTTACATTCATATAGAGAGCATTCCTTCCAGTACAGTAGAAACTGAAGCATTCACAGGATTTGGCACCAATCCCTGTATCACGGGAAAATCAATCTAACTGCCATCTAGGTTGACCTATAACTTTTAGCTTTTTAGCAGTGTTTTAGCCTGGGAGGGTTGGATTTGTTAGGTAGTAGTAGTTCTTCTAAGGTATTATGACTGGGTAAGTATTATTAAAGAAGACTGCTCTTGTGGCCTATGTGGTTAGAGCATCCGCCTCAGATGCATGAGATTGTGGGTTCGAACCTTGGCTGAGTCTTACCAGAGACTTATAAAAATGGTATTAGCAGGTGCTTCGCTTGGCACTCAACATTGAGAGGATAGTGTTAAGACTAGTTGGCCTGGTGTTAGGATAATATGATTGGGTCAGACATGAAGCTAGATGTCTGTGGTATGATGACAAAGTGCTGGACGTCACTATAAACTGTCACTCTGAGACATTGTAGTGATATGACTGAAATTGTTAAAGATATGTTAAAATTTTTAAAAATACACACATTATTAAAGAAACATCTTTTACTGTAAAAATTTTTAAAATTTTGTTATTTCAAGAATAATTTCATTGTGTGTCAGGCAGAGTTCTTTAATATAATCCAAAGGGGAGTTAACCAATGCAGCATATATACCACAACAGGAAGTAAAATGGCTGCCATTATATATCATTTGAACTGTAAACTGGAGAATGTAGTGTAGAAATGAGGTAATAATAATGCATGTCTTTCCATTGATTGAAGCAGTGTCATAGTTAAAATCAGCACTACATTGGCAGCCTCCCTTGTCATAACTGGATTATCTATGAATGAATGCAGTTTAAGAAATCAATCAAAGAAGATAGCCTGAGGTAGGTTTACAAGGATGATATTGATTTCTGAAAGTAATTAATAGCTTTTCAGTTTGTTTTAGGACATTAGACATACTCAATAATGGGACAGTATAGCTGTCTATATGCATTATTATGTGATAGTATTTTATTTAAGAACTACCAGTTTTGAGGCTAAAAATGGAAATTTATGGAGAAAAATATCACTTTAAATTGGGAATTACCTGATATATAAAATACAGTTCTAATAAAGCTGGGCTGGTAACAGTGTAGTTATCATAGTTTTTCTTTATTAAAAAGTTGGTAACAAACAAGTGGATCCAGTTCATAGCTATCATAGTTTTTCTTTATTAAAAGGTTGGTAACAAACAAGTAGATCCTGTTCAATTTTATTTTTTTCATGTGTATTCCATTACTTTTCCTCAGGTGTTGTAATAGAGTCATGTATGTCAGAACATGCAGACCTGGATATTTTACATTTTACATGTGTATTCCATTACTTTTCCACAGGTAATGTAATAGAGTGGTGTATGCCAGAAGATGTGGACCTAGATGGTGTAGAATTTAAGGCCATGGTCAGTGGTTCCCACACACTTACAACAGATTTTGTGTAAGTCTCACAGTTCATCAGCACTAAAGTATATTTTATACTTCTTATTGCTAAAGCATTTTCTGTCTAAAATACATAAATCAGTATTAGATTAACATAACATTCAGACAGCATTTTATTTATTAAACTATCACATTGTAAAAATATTGTAAAATTATATAACCATTTACAGAAGTCAAAAAATCTTTACATTTTTATTTTGCATTTTACAGGACTCCTTTATTATAATGATATCCAAGGGAGTCTTATGGTGAGACTGCCTTATAATGTAGTGCATTAAACATATAGTTTCACTATGATTTATTGACATGGGATCCATTTGCAAACCTGTCTTATAAAAGGAACAGTGTTATTACGAAGTGCTTTATAATGAGGATGGTCTGTATTATCTTTCAAAGGTAAGTCAGGAATTACAGTGTCAAGAATGTTCTGGCAACCATTCTTTTTTGGGATAAAGATATTTACACTCTAACATAAATACACAGAAGGATTGATATAAAATGGATTGAAGTTTGTTTCTTGTGTATTTGTAAAAAAAAAAAATGTCATAAGATTATCTAACAATTATTGGCCGAACTCTTGATTTCAGGAAGACTATCAATGAAAAACTAGTTCATTAAAAGCAAGAACATAATTTGGTCATAATGACTGTCATCGTCACTCTAAATGACTGCTCCTGTGGCCTAGTGGTTAGAGCGTCCTTTTTGGATGCGGGAGGTCGCAGGTTCGAACCCCCGTTGAGTTATACCAAAAACTGATAAAAATGGTACTAACATCTGCCTTGCTAAGTGCTCAGCATTAAGAGGTTAGCTTTAGGACTGGTTGGCATGGTGTCAGGATAATGTGACTTGGTGGGACATCATGCTACATCTCTGCGCCATGATGCTCTAGTGCTAGACATCACTATAAACTGCCACACTGTAGATATCATAGCGATATGACTGAAAAATTGTTAAAGCCATGTTAAAAATCCAAATCACACACACTCTAAATGCAGAAAGAGGCTTGTATTATGCAGTGCTTTGAGTCATCTTAACTGCATCATGAAAATGTTAAAAATTCATAAAAAACTGAGTTAAAAACTTAATTATTTTAAAATCTGCTCACTTTTTAAACATTTTAGAATGGTATTCAGAAATAATCTGTATTATTGTACCTTTCTAAACTTGAAGTTTTTTTAAAATTTTGTTTCCTTACAGTTACTTTAGAAAAGACAACATGTATGGTTTGGCTTGTTTTGAGAATATGCCAGTAGAGAGTGAGATTGAGAGAGGAGCTAGAATGAAGTCTGTGGGGATCTTGGCCACCTCTTATACCCTGCTATACAGACACATGCAGTTTCTAGAAACTCAAGTCAGGTAAAATCAACCACTTCTGATAAGAACACATTGGAATATTATAATTAAATTTGTTGGATGATTACTGTGTTATTTACATTAATATACCTTAGATCTGTAATACATGTAATAACACCCATGACATCACCAGTGATGTCATAATGTTTTGCAAAGGAAGGGCATATTGACTGAGGCTTTGAAATGTGTTTTCAAGTCATTTCACTACACAATAGTGTGATATGGTCAAATCGGTATTTTTCATCATGCAGTAAATAGAATCTTACATTTCAACTCATTTCAAATACAATTTATGAAACTCCTAAAATAATTTACATTTGTTTGTTGCAAAAGATTGCAAAGATAGAATTTGTTTGCACTCATTTAATACATTTTATTCGTTATGAGCACTCATCTAGGATCCCAGTGCATGTTTATTTTTTACCCATCCACTGTTAAAACATCTTGGTCAGGGGACAGTGAACCAACATTTTTAAAGAAATTCCTTCTTCTTTTTACTGTGAATAATTTATGTGAGGTTCAGCATTAGAATTCTAGTTCATGTGATGATAAATCACTTGAATTGCAGTCAACTTAAGCTTATTTGAACCTTTTGTTATTTTACTGCCATTGAATGTTTTCTCATTTTCTTTCCCAGAAGTATATACCCATTTGTTCTGACATGTAGTTCATACATATTTTGTTTTGTGACCCAGAATGTTATTATTAAATGAGAGGAAAATTGTTTTAATGATCGATTTTAATTCCAAGGCATCAGTTGGAAACTCCAGGAAAATACTCACAACTTCTGGCATTCTATGAAGATAAGAAAGGATTGCTGCCTTCTAGTAGTGTTATGACTGATGGTTGCACAGTTCTCTCCCCAGCTTCCACACCATCATCCAGCTGTGAACCCTTTCTTGATATGAAGGTAAACCTGAAGTTTGTAATTTAGCATTCTGATCTTACTTGTCATAATAGCAAACTTTAATATTGTATTTAATCATTATGTTAGAGGAGTTTGTTTGGTTGAGTGTACGAAGATACCCAGGATGTGACAAACTTAAACAGCAAATTGTGGGCTGATAGAAAAGCTGGCCAGCATAAATATAGAAGCTAATTGAAAGCAAACAAGACACTTGAATTTGAAGCTGTTAGCTTCAAGACTATACGTTTACTTTTTTATATCTCAATAACAGTTTTTATCCTTGTAAAGCATTTTTCTTTGTGTGTTTTGAAAAAAAAATATACTGTATAACATTTGATGATATGAAATAATAGCCCACTGGGCTACCTCACCTCAATATATGTTAGCCCAGACTCAGCATTTAGTAGCCCTTGGGCTCTGAGCACAATATTTGTTGGACCCTGTACAATACCATTACTTGAAATTGTTTAAAATATTTAAGCATTCACCCAGCTTCAAACCACATTGATCCAAACTTTGCTGGAACATAACGAGGCTCTGTGCAGTTTATTCAGTTATTATTTACAGCACACATGGATTCTGATCTGCCTGCTCATTTAGATCAATGTTTGTGATATTCACAGCTGGGTCTATGCAGGACGTATGTATATATCATAGATTTATTAATGTGATTGTTATACTCAAATTAACACATTGTGACTGATTTTTCATGCGCTGAATAAGCTTTGAAAGTCAGAGGCCATTGGTGAAGTAATGTTTGCAGTTATAAGAGAAATTCAGTTTGGTTGTTATGGATTTAATGCCATTTATGAGCACGTGACAGACTATTCATGGTAGCCAGTGTATATGGTGGAGAGAAAACTCTGGGAAGAACCAACAGCCCATAGGAAGCTACTGGCAATCTTTCTTACATACCCACATTGGCCAAGTCTGAGACTGGAAACCACACAGACAGAAGTGATGTCAGTGATCTGTAAAGGTGTACACCATAGACCACATATCCAACAAAAGCCCTGAGAATTCAAGAAATTGCTTACTAATATACAGTCCTTCTTCTATACTTAAAAATACCACCTGTAATTCAGTTTAAAATAAGAGGGGGGTGGTTTAGAGACCAAAAAAGTGTGTTTTTTGTCCACAGATGTGTGTCTGTGATAATGCACTTGAGCCAAAGAAGCGCCATTTTACGGTTGAGACTAAGTAATCTACTCATATAAGCCAATAACAATGACTGGAAATTCAGATTTAAATAAAATAAAATGAATATTTTCCTTGAAACATTTAGTACACTTCCAGACAAAAATTGCCAGTTGACTTGGAATATGTTGTCATGTATTATTAACACACTCATGCACACACATGTGTAGACACTAACAAAATCAAAACCAAACAGATATTAAATAAAAATTGGACAAAGTTTCCGTCCTTGTAATCCATTTGATACATTATTAACATTTAGTTGCTGACTTTTGTTACTCTCAGTAATTCATTGGATGGTTTGAATCTGACACAGGTGTCATTACTTTTTATCTTTGTATTCATTAGAGATTGGATGGTACTGTTGTTTAGACTTCTGAAGAACTTTTTGAACTTTTATGAGCATTGAAAATGCTCTTTCTGCATCTCCCTAATGCAAGGTGGTGGTGCTGTGTTGACACATGTTGCATACATTATAGAAATGAGTAATGTTGATGTGATGCTTACAGTATATGAAAAGTATATAATGTACCACCACTTGCTGCTGAGTTTCATAAAATCTGACTCCGTCAGCCAGAAGTTCTGAAATTTGGGTTTGCTTTACTTTGCTCACTTCACAAATGTCTCATCCTTCTCAGAATCATAGGTGTGTTTCAAAATTTGCCATAAAAATTAATCACAGTGCTAGCTTTACCCTTTCCAGCTGCCAAATTAATCATATTTTGCATCTTTTGTATGAAGTAAAATTTGACTTCGAAGAAATATTGCCATTGATCATGTACTAGTCAGTAATCCTTAATAAAGATGTTTTTGTAAGCAAAGTGTAACAACTTTTGTTTCTTCAACATACATATCTGATTTTCTGAAATGGAAGTAAATTGGGTTGTTCCACTTTATGTACTTTACCTATGCAAACTAGCCTAATGAGCTCTCCTACAGATGTACTGTAAGGAATACTAAACACAAAATCACTTTAGATGTGGTAGAGATGTTTGGTAATACCGGTTTACTGCTGTATTTTTTTCTGGTTGTACATACTACGGTACTTTTCACTATCCGTCAGTAAGGGATGTACTGAAATTCCCAAGTAATGATAACAATTTAATGATATTAACATGTTTTCATTTTCAGGACAAATTAATTAAAAAATGATTATCATTTTTTACAAAACAGTTGTGTTTATCTAAAATTAATTTTGAATATTTACAAATATAATTATATTTATGATTCTTTAATCATGTGTCTGATGTATGTCAGATATGCCGACGTACTGGCCAAATAGGATTTTATGAAAGATATTTGAGCCAAATAACTTCGGTAAAAATTCGGTTATTAAAAAATACTCCATAAACTCAGAATGTCATTTTTTAGTTATATACTTGCATATGATAATGTGTTAAGAACAACATCTAATGCAGAGAATCATCTGAAGTTTTTCAGGTAAGCAATTGTTCAAATTTTGCATAATATGTAGCAAGTAAATTGTAGGCTTCAGTGTCAACACTTCTTATTTTTATCAACAAGCTCTCTAATGTCAGCTCAATATCTTTCATAGGGTGTCAGCCATAGTGATAACTTGATCATCCTACCTGTAATGTCAGCACAATATCTTTCATAGGGTGTCAGCCATAGTGCTGACTTAATCATCCTACCTGTAATGTCAGCACAATATCTTTCATAGGGTATCAGCCATAGTGCTGACGTAATCATCCTACCTGTAATGTCAGCACAATATCTTTCATAGGGTGTCAGCCATAGTGCTAACTTAATCATCCTACCTGTAATGTCAGCACAATATCTTTCATAGGGTGTCAGCCATAGTGCTAACTTAATCATCCTACCTGTAATGTCAGCACAATATCTTTCATAGAGTGTCAGCCATAGTGCTAACTTAATAATCCTACCTCAGTAACAGTATTTGGATTATAAATTATACAACATTTAAAATACATATAGCAAATTAATCTCATATAAGTTACTGACCATGTAATTTTTTTTAGGGGGTTGTAATTTCATTTGAACTGAGGACTTTATTTTTCCTCATGATACTTTGCTTTCAAATAATATAATGGATATAATATGGTGTTATTTTGCAAAACAATCAGAGCAAGATATTTTTTCCAGCTATTGACAAATGGAAAGTTTAAAAAAAAGTCTTAGGTCCCAGCCACAGAACTTTGTATTGTGTATCCCTAATATGATTGTTGTAAATTATAGTACATATCACAGCATGTTAAAAAATACTACTGTATACTGTAGTTCAAATTTTTCATGGTACCCAGCTCTACATTATGGTGAATTAGTCAAGTAATTTGAAAAGTAGTGGTTGTTTATCTTCTATCCCCTTTACCTTTGAATTGCCTCTGTAACCATATTAACTGCCCTTGATGATAGTATTCCATGACTATAAAGAATGTTGCTGTGTGAATCATGACTGTTTACTGTTTATTCAGTTTACAGGTTACAGGCATATGTATCACGCTACCAAGGAAGGACTTGCTCTGTATTCATAATATTTTCTATTTACAAACATGATCTTTTGGGTGGGTTTGGGAGTAAAAACTTTTGCATTTTGTGTGACATTGTAACCTGACTGGTATGAGCATTTGAGGTCACTTACTGATCATTCCAGCTGGTCTCAACACGTAAGTCTAATTGTATGCCTATCTGATTGTGTGCCATTGTAACCTGACAGTACATGAGTCACTCACTGATCATTTGAGCTGGTCTCAACGTGTAAGTCTAGTGGTATGTATGTCTGATTGTGTGACATTTTAATCTGACAGTACATGAGTCACTCACTGATCATTTGAGCTGGTCTCAACGTGTAAGTCTAGTGGTATGTGTATCTGATTGTGTGCCATTGTAACCTGACAGTACATGAGTCACTCACTGATCATTTGAGCTGGTCTCAACGTGTAAGTCTAGTGGTATGTATATCTGATTGTGTGCCATTGTAACCTGACAGTACATGAGTCACTCACTGATCATTTGAGCTGGTCTCAACGTGTAAGTCTAGTGGTATGTATATCAGATTGTGTGACATTTTAATCTGACAGTACTTGAGGTCACATATTAATCATTCCAGCTGATCTCAATGTGTAAGTCTATTGGTATGCATGTCTGCTTGTATGACATTGTAACCTGACAGTACATGAGGTCACATATTGATCATTCCTGCTGGTCTCAACTTCTAAGTCTAGTGGTATGTGTGTCTGATTGTTTGACATTGTAAGCTGATAGTACATGAGGTCACATATTGATCATTCCTGTTGGTCTCAACGTGTAAGTCTAGTGGTATGTGTGTCTGATTGTGTGACATTGTAAGCTGATAGTACATGAGGTCACATATTGATCATTCCTGCTGGTCTCAGCGTGTGAGTCTAGTGGTATGCATGTCTGCTTGTATGACATTGTAACCTGACAGTATATTATTTCACATATTGATCATTCCAGCTGGTCTCAGCGTGTAAGTCAAGTGGTGTATATGCCTGATCGTGTTACATTGTAACCTGTTTGGTATGAGTATATGACATCACATATTGATCATTCCAGCTGGTCTCAAGCTGTAAGTCTAGTGGTATGTGTGTCTAATTGTGTGACATTGTAACCTGACAGTACATGAGGTCACTTACTCATCATTCCATCTGGTCTCAACATGTAAGTCTAGTGGTATGTATCTCTGATTGTGTGACATTGTAACCTGTTTGGTATAAGTACATGAGGTCACATATTGATAATTCCAGCTGGTCTCAGCCTGTAAGTCTAGTGGTATGTGTGCCTCATTATGATCTACAAGCTGTGGTGACTTATTGGTTAGCATAGCAGTTTACCATGGTGTGTTCCTGAGGAAGGCATTGCCGTGTCATAAAGGATCAAATCAAACCTAGTTGTGATGCAGAGGACCTGTGTTAAAAGCTTGACATGTATGCTTTCTCTTTACTGTTAAAGAGAGTTCAGAAAGACTCCTTGAGTTTAAAAATTGAGAAAACATTCTTCTGTGAAAGAAATTTTATCTTTTTTCTCAATTTTCTTTTATAGACGGGTTACACAGGATTTGAGGTTTATATATACAGTAGTAGCATTTACTTAAATTTGTGGTTTTATCTTTCAAAGTCTGCATATTTGTAAGTACAGGTACTCCCCAAGATATGTACACTGCAACATATGTAAACTCACAAATATGTAATGAACCATAAACATGCACACAGACTGTTTTTCACTCTTCAAATCAAGTGCACCAGCAGTACATAGTTCTGCTTCTCCTTACATGTACATGCATAAATCATTTCTGTTATATTGTTTCATAATCTTAAGGACTTTAATTGTGTTTTATTAAAGTTACCTTTCACCATGATATCAAACCATATTTAGCCTAGTAAAATCCAGCTTACATAAAAACTGAAATACCTACAAGTGCCAGGGACATAACCATTACATATCTCAGGGAGTAGTTGTACTTAATTTTTGGATTGACCTCTATATATCCCAAATAAAGAATACAGAAAAATAACAAAACTATGCTGATAATAGTTGTCGCTTCAGTGGTTAAAACAGTACTGCCACACATATGCACACAAATCTAACACCTTTTAAATTGAATCAGTTACACTCAACCTCAGTGTGAACCAATGCAGCCAACAATGACTAAGCTTATCAGTTATTAAAGTACATCTGCATGATCTCTTCAGTAAAACAATGTTCACAAAGTTGCAACTTCAGTTGCTTTTTGATGACCATAGCGTTAAGAGGGTGGTTTAAGAGTGGTCAAATTCAACATTGAACCCCATCTATTTAGATATAATCATCGTTCGACATGCAAACCAAATATGTGACCGGTTGACTCATGGTCAGTGCATTAGCAATCAGTGACAACATTGATGTGTTTAGAGCCCATCAAAGTGTGATGATGCTAACTAAACTGAAAAACAATAGAATCACTCCTTTCTTTGAGCCTGCCTCATGTTCAAACCAACTTCAGCAAGACTTTACTTAAAACTTCATCAGTCAGGCCAGTTGATACTAAATGTATAATTGTGCCTTGTGCAAAATTGTGTGAAGGATTGGACCTAATTTTCTAGACTTGTTTAATTCAACAGTTTCAGGATTATTTACCTGTCAAATATTTGTGTGTACAAGTAGACTTAATTGAATATTGATTTAGTGGTTTTGTCCAAAGATCGGTGAAATGTAAGCTTCAGTGCTTAGCAGTATTTAGCATATATAACTGGTGTTTTATTACTGTTTGTGCTTCAAGCAATAGTTCTAATATTTTACAGTCATGTTGTTCATTGGGATTAATCATGAATGGATCAAATCAGACATGCTTTCACAAGGATTTAAATTTTATGACAACAATTCAACTTGAAGGAAGAATTTTTTGAATAAGTATTAAATCTAATTTTCATATACTAATATCATTTATTATTCTTTCTTTTCTTTTCATTGATACAAGTGTTTGAATACCTTAGGACTTTTCTCATTTCTCACTATATTTATGTCACAACATATCAATTTAAGGTAATGGGTGGAAATAACAACTGCTTTATACTGTATAGAAGATACATGTGCATTGATATAGAATTCATCTTAATTCTTATTGTAAAGGGTGCAAATAAAACAAACTCAAATAAAGTTATTATTTTATTATCAGATTACAGAAAAGATCTTGATTTGTCGAATATATAAAATTTCCATTGTCTTTAAAAAATTTGTGGTTCAGGGCAACAACGAAATCCATGAAGATTGGTACCCCACAAAAATTAATGATACTGCAGTACATGTCTTGGTAAAGGCTCTGTTGATTTTGTAAATTTGTGATATTACCATAAACCTTGTTTATGCTGTTCCTTTAGAGAGCAGGTTTACTTAGTTTTAGCTGAATTTTTGGCAGACAAAATAAGAGACTTGCAGTCCTATGTATAATAATACTGTCTTTTTTGCAGATTACGCATCCAGCTGGCTGCTTCTCTCAGTTTACACGATTTTTTGGGGAACAGATTTTCATTATGTGGAAGTATGCTTTACTCAGAAGACGGATATTATTCTTCTCTCCTCCTCCTATTGGTGTTGTTTGTTACAGAGGTAATATTATCCTTTGTATGTATTGTAAGGCTCCATCTTTATACCCATGTTTTATGATATGCATGTCTTGCCATAAAGTATTCGTACATGGTTATCTATGTTTAAAAAGATTTCCAACTAGCAATAAACTGTTCATACAGGGTTACCAATGTTTAAAAATATGTCAGACTTGCTGGACATATTCTGTTCATGTAAAATATATGGATTCATATCAGGACTTGATTTTGTGTTTAATTTTTATGCTGATAACGGAATTATAAGGAACTTAGATGAAAAATATATACTTGCAGATCAACATACCTGTTGAGAGGCACAAAGCAGAGAAGTATTTATTTGATAGGCATTTGTTCATCATCCTTAATAAAAAAAAAGAAAACCTTATGCAACTGACGGTCACTGTTTATGCATCTGTAGATAAGCAGCATTTATTGTGGTGAACACAACACTAGATAAACACAAGGGCAAACTTAGAGGTCACATTCACTGATCAAAAGGAATAAAATGGGGACATGTCTAATTTATCATATTTAATGTAAGTCAATGTTTCAGCATTAGTCAGTTTTAGCACATCTTTAGTTGGGGCATTTTATCAGCATACAACTCTATAGATTAATTTATGAGTAAAACTATGAATGTGTGGAGTAGTTGAACTCTACCTAATTAACAACGTTATGCAGTTTCATGCAGTGCTGTGTCATGAAATGAAGTCTTGTCATTTTATTCAGAGATGAGGTTTTAGTAAACTGAATAGCTCCCTATTGTTAGGAACATTAAACTAACCAATACAATTAGGCAAATCAGACTATTTCTTCTTCAAAGTATGTCACCCAGTGATAATACCATAGGTGAGAACTATTAGTAGCTCACAAATCCATCCCTAAAACTTGTAGCTAAATAGCTAGATGTTATCTGCACACTTTCGCGGCAGCTGGATAGAGTGATCTCCCCTTGATACCAGGATTCCTATGAAATTGCCAGTTACCACTTCTGCTTGTGCCAAGTAGCACGCTCTGCACAGACAGAGAGGCCTCACAAAATACATACAAGTAGTTTGAAAGTTTTCTGCCGCAACACAAGTTGAAGGAGTTTCATCTTCAAAGGGAAGTATACTCTGTAAATTTCCAACTTTTCTGTTCTTCCTGTTGCTGATGACAGAGTTTCCTAACTTTCAATATGTTAACCTTTTGCTGTATTCACACACACTTAGGTGCCTTCAATACATACTTGCATGGGTCACGATAACCATATTAATATGTGCATATCTGGTGCATGATATAGAAAACTCATTTAGTATTGCTGTATAATTTCCACCGAGTCAGGATGCATTAGAGCTGTTATGATTAATTGAGTTACTCAAGCATCACTTGTTCAACTAGTTTGATTGGCTAATCAAGTACAACTTTTCATGATCGAGTTTCCTTACGATACCAATAAATTTATGAAATTATTATTACCATTGAGTTGGAATAACCCCAGAAATTATAATTTAATAATACATGTACATTGAAAGAAATGATAGTATAGGCTATGCTAAATTAATGACAATATGGTGAATATTTTGTTTAGTCATGCTTTTTATCTATTATTTGAAATATAAATTATCCAAGATATAAGTGACCTGCTTTCAAAATGGCAGGCAAAAGTGAATATGAACTTTTTGAATTTCCAGGAAAGAAGAAACAGTCAAAAGTGTCAGTTACTTTGGGTTCCAGACAAAAGGTGGATTGTCTGGCAAATAAAGACAAAACTTGACACAAGTGATTTGCAGGTTGTGTAAAAATTATACATTCAGTGGTTAATGAAAGCATTTTTGTTTCGATTTTACAAATCTTTCCTTGACAAGTCTTGCAAGGCAATCTTATAAAATAAAAAGTCGTCTCAGCTTAAACCAGAAAATGTGGTTCTGATGGTGTTTCTCCATAAGATTAAGAGGTCATACTGTCTTGCTCCAAATTCTGACTGAATGACTCGGTTGTACTTTCATATATTACCTTAGTCTGAGTACAACATGGACATCTCCAAACTTGTACCATTTTATGATGTTGGTTGACTAAGGTCTGGAAACAATCTAAAGGTAAGAATATGTTTCCCACAGGAACTAGAATTGCATTGGTAGTTTCCTTGTCTATATGGAGCAATCCATCTGCTAGAGAATGCCTTTTCAGAAATCTTTCATCCTAAAATGCTTAATTCGGTCAGGAGGAACATTTGCCCATAGTGCAGAAAGTTATCTTTCCAGGTCATTTAGCAGCTGCATAAAGATGCGGTTTCATGACTTATGCCAGATTTGCAGGAGGGAAAATTGTTCCGTTTTGAAGCCACTCCCCAACATATGGAGTCTATTTCCAGTCAGGCTATCTAAAAACTGTCTCACATACCTTAGGGGACTGGAAATGACCTCTCCAGTTTAAAGGGATGTATTTCCCTCCACCTCTTACCTATTCTCCTTAGGTATTATGATTGGGTAATGCCTTTGAAGAAGAAACTAATTTGTTTTTAGTGAAGACTGATTCTTCAATGATACTTACCCAATCATAATACACATACACCCTCCCAGCCTCTCTGCAGTTACGTCCATGTAAAGAGTATGCCTTCTGCTCCAGTAGTAACTGATGATTTCATGGGATATGGTGCCAATCCTGGTGTCAGGGGAAGATAACTCTAACTGCCACCTAGGTAGGTAGATAACTATTATCTTTCTTGCTAAACGTTTTAACCTGGGAGAGCTGGACTAGCAATGTAGTAGTAGTTTCCCTCAGAAGGTATCATGGTTGGGTAAGTATTATTGAAGAAAGACATTTTGCTAGAAAATTTTTTTTAGGTTACCTTCAAAATTCCAGCTGCTCACTTTTGCTATTACATTCTTGGTATAACCTGCAGCTTATGTAATGGTGGCTATTAATATCTGTCCCCGACTACAAATTTTCAGAACATTTGTTCACTCTTGTTATTATATTTAGTGGCTGCTATTACCTGTCCCCAGTACCTGACTTTCAGAACATCTATTTTTCTGTTGCTATTACAATCTTAATAGAACATTGTACTTATGTAACGGTGGCTACTATTACCTGTCCTCTGTTAGAGACTTTCTGTTTATTCTTGTTTTTACCTTCTACTACTACCTGTCCTCTGTTGGAGACTTGCCATTTATTCTTGTTTTTACCTTTTTAGTAGAACACTGTAGTTATGTAATAGTTGCTGCTATTACCTGTCCCCTTTTAGAAACTTTGAGAACATCTGTTTTCCTTATTTGTATAAGTGTTGGTAGCTGCTAATATTTGTCTCCAGTTACAGACTTTCAGAACAATTGTTTGCTCTTGTTATTACATTCTTAGTATAACCTGATGCTTTATGTAATAGCGTTTACTTTTACCTGTCTCCATTTATTGGCTTTCAGAACATCTGATTATTCTCTTATTACATTCATGAAGAACATTGTCTTGTGTAATGGTGGCTGCTAATACCTGTCCCCTGTTACAGGCTTTCAGAACATTTTTTCACTCCTGTTGTTACAGACTTAATAGAACACTGTACTTGGGCAATGTTGACTAGTGATATCTGTCACCTGTTACAGACTTAATAGAACACTGGGCAATGTTGACTAGTGATATCTGTCCCCTGTTACAGACTTAATAGAACACTTTACTTGGGCAGTGTTGACCTGTGATATCTGTCCTCTGTTACAGATTTATAGAATATTTGTTTACTAATATTATCACATACTTAATAGAACATAGTGCATTTATGATGGTAGTTACTTATATCTGTCCCTGGCTACAAAAGATCAGAACTTCAAGGTAGTCACTGATATATATATATATATATATATATATATATATATATATATATATATATATATATGTGTGTGTGTGTGTGTTATAAAATGACTGTTGTAATATAATATTTTCATTTAAGTAGCATGTATAAATAACACCTGCTGACATCACAAATGACATCATGTAAAAGCCAAATGAGGAAGGTATTAGAATGTATTATATTAAAGTTATTTTACCATGCTATTATGTTTATGATCTGGTTTTATCAAATGAAATAATCATTTGTGCCCCCACTGCAAACACTGCCATGCTCATGTCTGTCAATCCATCTGTCTTGATAAGCTTGTTTGCTAGATTGTGAAAAAACTACTTGACGTAGACCAGTGAAATTTATATACCATATTTGTATACTTATACAGTACAGCTCACATGTATTTTTGGAACCCCATGCATCATGGTAGGGGAGGAGCAAGAGTGGAGAGGATTTTTAAAAAAATCCTCCACCTTCTCTCTCTGCATCCTGACAGAATTGCCATGGTGGCTCGCGGAGAATTGCTCAGCACACCAATCTTTCTCATGGAGTTGTTCAGGATAACCATCGCAGAGTGGACATGGTCTCTATCAAGTGGGTGTGGCTTACTATATATGACCCCAGCAAGCATGCTCTTCAGAGGTTTATGGAGAGAGAGAAAAAGAGAGAAAGAGAGAGACGTCAATTTATCTGCATCACTATCAGATGATTATACACATTTCTAATGAAGATTATATAATATATATAATGCAAATCAAATTTTAGGTAATATTCACATAGACGCAATGCTTCAAAAACTGTACTATTACTACTATACTTTTTTCATTTATAAAAGGTTGATTGAAAACCTTTTGGAACAAGTTTACGCTTTTACTTTATTTTAAAAAATCTGAACAGACTACATATTCTTCAGTCCTCCCTGGTGTCCCATGAACTTTCATCAGATCACCTCTGCATTATATGCCATCTTGACGTATCAGTCCCTAATCCTCCACCTTTATTCACTACCAAGAGAAACCTCCATATGATAAACAGAACCAAACTAATGCATGACATCCAAGCAAACCTAACAACTAGCTTACCCGCTACAGCAGAACAACTTGATAACTGCCTGCGTTCATTGCTCGACAAACATGCCCCAGCAACCAAGTGCAGAGTAGCAGTTCAGAAGTGTTCTCCGTGGTATAGCAGTGTTAGGGACCAGTTTCACATTGCTAAAAGAGACTGCCGTAAAGCTGAGAGGCTTTGGCTTTCCACCAGACTCACTATTCACAAGCAGATCTATGATGCCGCTAAGAAGAATGTCACAAACATAGTCCATGCAGCGAAATCAGCCCATTACAGTACTAAGATCACGGAAAGTTTCAGCTGCAAAGAGATATTTGAGATTACTAAGAAGCTAATGTCAAGAAACAAATGTACAACCACTTCCAGCTACCTACTCTCTAGTCGACCTTCGGGACCTGTTTGCAAATTTCTTCCGTGACAAAGTACAAACCATAAGAGATA
>JAECUM010023950.1:0-35830 GCA_016617855.1 Megalonaias nervosa
ATCAAGAGGAAGGACAATATTATCGCAGACGCTTTTTCACGTGTATGGAAGTACTGTATTGCTTTATTTTGTATATATGTTGCAATATTAATTAGATGACTGTTTGACTAATATGTAAATGAAAGCTTTATGGTGATAAATCTTTTTTCTCTTTATGAGTTGAGGTGTTAAGTATATCTATATTTTGCGCGTTAATTTTCGTGATCAAAGATTGTAAGGGTCAGTTAGTAAATAACATACTAAATAAAATTTTCTTTGTAGTAGTGGGTTTGTAATTTAATATGAGGTCATTTTAGTAAACACATTCAATAGGTTCAAGACTGTGAGTTTGTATTTTCGAATGAGTCCATTTCCTAAAGGTAAATTTGTGAATCTGGCTTTTTGACATTGGAAGCTGTAAACAAATCTTGATGACAAAAACCAGGTGACATAATTGCCTAGCTGCTAAAGTATTTGACTTTGATGACAAAGTTAGAGTTATTTCGAATGATCATTTGAACCTCGTTCTGGTTTGGACTGCATCTTAGTTTTAGTTTTTCATATAAGGGATGATTTACAGAAAATTATTCCAAGCGTAACCATCGGTCCTAGTGCAGTCATATAATTGTGTGGATTTAATTTATGTATTTCAATGATGCATTGGAATTACAAAGTGCTCAAACTTTATGAATAGGTAGCTGCTTTGGTATTACTGTGAATTCATTTAAAGACATTTTAGATTAAGTCATTGTGATTCATCAAGACTAATGGCACAACAGCATAATAGATTGCACTTCATTCGGAATACCACTGGACCTCGTTTGGAATAGATGATACTTTAGGACCTGTGACAACTTTTAGGACTATTTTGGATTTCATTCACCATACTGTATATTAATTTTAATTTTTCGATTTCTATTTTAGTGAAATAAATCATTTGTTAAATTTTATAAAACTTGTTGGTTTTCCCTCTTTTCTGTTATTTAGTTTAAGACCATAGAGTCATAACAAAATACTGATCATATAGTTTGTACAGCGTTTTTTGGTTCATTCTTCAGTGAACGTAAAACTATTAACTTGACTCACACCGTGAGATCTTGGTATTCCTGACTGCTTGCCAGTCATTTCCAGAACGTGGACAAGTCCATTTTCAGCGCAGAGGTCTATGCACGACTACGCATGTATGTACGTAGAAGGAAAATGCCACTTTGTTCTCCGATATTTATAATGTAGAATCAAAAAATAAAAAGAATAGAATGACAACTACTCATTTGCCTTTCACGTGGACTTAACAAGCGGTGTAATTTATATATTTCTGTGTGGAAGGGGATATAACTCGAAACTCTTAACATTATGTTAATTTACGGAATTATCCGGCAGTTACTGAATAGGATTAGCTACCTCTCTCTGTTGTCTTAGGAAAATAAACTCACCCATAGTGTATGCGATATGGCGCCGTGTTAGTATGGAAAGTCCGTTAAGAATGAAAGGCGCAGAGGATGTCAGTATTAGGGCTACTCTGGTCACAGTCAGGTTAGAAATTATAAACCAATGAAGGAATTGACCAAGTTCTGTGCACATTTTATCACATAAAGATTTTCGTTATTGAAATCGGTGGGGGGGGGGTACAAACAAACGGGGAGGAAAATTCAGATTATAGTCATATCTATTCACCATGTTTGTCTTGTATGAACATGTTATTCCTCTGAATTATATTATGAAGACAACGATGACCGTGTTGAAAATTGTGTTATTTAATCTCGCCTGAGAATACTTGGTCATCTTTGGCATATATATTTCACAAAAACACTCCTTGCAACCTGATGCTGGTTATTAAAGAAAATTTTACCCTTTAGGCAAATCAGCCATGACGGTCATCGATAAATAAAAATGTTTGCCTTATTGGAATTTCTCAAGCTGTCACAATCCGTTCGTGAATATTTGATTTTAGTGACATGAGTTTTAGAGATGTATCATCTGATACATACGCTTTGTTCCGAATGGAAAAGTGTTCCCAGTACAATTTGCAAGCAGCATGGCTGACATAGTAGCCATTTTGAAAATCTGGTCAACTCAATCTATTTGAACTCATTAATTATATCAAACATAGATCCCTTAGAGTAATAATAGTATCCTAGATGCAGTGTGGTATTATCCATTAAGCTCAATAAGCATGTGATTAGAGCACTAGTCCAACAGGTGCACCAGAAAAAAATTCAAATTAATTGTTGATGATAAAATTGAATGAATTATATACAATCATTTCGATATGCATGTACGAGTATTTTTATTTAGAATGATACAATGGTATTTTCCCACCTTTTCAGCTTTTAATATTGTCTTTTTTTAGTTTCACCTTTGTAGGAAGGGATGGGGGCAACTAAATATTTTCAGTGCTTAGGGCCCTGGAAGGCCTTAATCCTCCACTGCCTAGATGAGACTTTTCCGAAATACGCTCTAAGATTTGCCCACACTTGCTAACATTAGAAAATATTTAATAATTTATAAACAATTATGCAATTTAACAGACATGTCACTGTATCTGAAAGTACGACAATTTCACAGATTTAAGGAAAATCAAACCCACGGGGTCTGAGTTATTCCGGTTGAAAGTCACTATGTATTTCATATTTGCTAGTTCTGTCTGCCTAAATAATGGCAACATAAAGGTCTCACATTTTGTAACACTGTGCAACTACTCACACCAGACCTCTGTTGACAGTTGTCCGATTGCCCTTATTTATAATGAGATAAATGGAATTCCAGGATACGTCGGACAAGTTAACACGATGACTCAACATTTTTTGCTAGAAATATTGAATTCTTTCCGTTTAAAAAAAGGATTCAGTCATCGTGCAGCTTACACCTCTGTAGAGAAAGCAGATGTATGTAATAATGTTGGGTTTGTTTGGATTGGTTTGGTGTTGATGTGTTGTACGTCATAGCAACACAAGCAGGTTATTGAGTGCTGAGACAATTGGAGTAAAGTGTCTTGCCAAGTAGGATTCAAACGCGGCATGTAAGCCACTGATTCATCGCAGGATATTCATCAATTAGCTTCCTCTTACGACATGCATGATAAAGCATCAAACGTATCCTACATCTAGGTCCCGAAGGGAGTGGGGTGGGGTGAATGAATGTTTAACAAATATAAAATAATGTACTGAGGAGCCTAGCGTTTCTATACATACCGTGGAAAACTTTGATTAATTATACAATGAGCAAGAATGAATGATGCCACAGTGTAATCTATTTAGTTGTTCCAGTGGAGAAATATAATTTAGATGTACCGCTATATCCAAAACGTGGATCAGCGGTTGTAAAAAGTTGCAGCTATTTAACTTGTTAGCAGTGGTAAACATTGGTTACTTTAATTTAAAGGATCCACATTATTGGCAAAGTCTGTGTTTCAGGAACTTGTTCTAAATAGAATGCTGTCAAATGACACAAAAATTAGTAGTCATGACTTGAAGCATCAACTGGCTCATGCTGCCTGAGAGCAGAGAATAAATGCCACTATATCGCCAGAATCCGTGTTTCGTGCTCCTAGCCCATCTAACACAAAATGATTATATGAAGAACATGTACTCTGAACGTGCAGTTGTATAATAAAGTTTTACAAAGATCATTATAACACGTAATCTTCATATGCCATTTATTCAAATGGGGCATATTTTGAGGGTTTATTGTGGTTTCAAATCAATCGCAATTCTTTTTACTTGTAATTTGTCACTGTAAACGAAACAACGTTATCCCTGCAATGAGGAAAATTATTACTTCTCATAAATGAAAAAAAGTAAAATTTGTAAATTGTTGGATTTGTTAGTTAGAACTCACTGAACGAATTAAAAGATTAACAGTGATTTGTAAAGAAAATGAAAAAACTGACAAAATTCCTGTAAATTAATGTTTTCAATAGGGCTTTAATTGCGATAAACGCCATTTTTCTCTTTTCACAAAAGATCGGATAAATTATGGGCCCCACCTCCCCTCCCAAACCCACCCCCTTCACTGCACATAATCTAGACGGAAATTCGATTTCTGAATGATAATTATGTATGTGAGCATATCGGGAGTGGGTGGGGGTGATTAACATGTATTTAATTAATCGTCTTTTGAAACAGTTTTTTGTGAAAACATAATTTTATCTGTTTCTTAATAATATCCACTCTAAAATTCAAACCAATCACAAGGCAGTCAGATCAAGAATTTGCAAAGAATAAATTTTTGCTTATATGGGATATAATGTTAAACCCGTTACGTGAGTGAGAAAAATAGATTTTATACGGAAGCTTCAATTTTAATACTACTTACAACAGAACAAAATATGTTTTCTCGGCAATATTTCCTCGATTGAGTATTTTCCTAAAATACTGATATAATCTGTAGCAGCTATTTGTGTCTCGAATATCAGAACTCAGGAAGGCCTGTGAACTTACGATAATGCTACACACGTATTATCAGATAGTCACAATAACACCGCTGTATTGCGAATATATATGTACATGTATTTTTAAAAATTTTGAAATAAGCAACATGCAGAACATCCAAAAGCGATTTGCTTATGTAGAAAACAAAAATGGCAACTTGTTTCTGACAAGATAATAAGGCAGTGAAAGACAAAACTATTATGTTTGACAGGAATCGAACTCGAGCCCTCTGCAATAAATTTCAATCACACCACCAACAAAGTTGAACTGATAACTCTTTTAGTCTTAGAGACGTTTTTGTGACCATATACATTATAAGTTTAAAAGTGCGAATTTTGAAAGTTTTCAAAATGTTGACTGCAGTCAATTACTTCTATTCTTTATCATTACAATTATAACGTTTTGTTGAAAGACAATTTGAAGCCGCCTTTATGAAGGTACTCCTGGGGTGGTGATGGGGACGAAAGAAATGAGGTGTGTTATTAGCAATTACTGTCTGCTGAAGACTTTGTTTTTCTCTACAATACAGTCATATGAGCAAATAAGTACCATTTACAGAGCGTTTTTCTCACATTTGTTCCGGATGAAATGTAAGCCGTACAATTCCTTGTAATAGTTCCTAACATGTACTAAACAGTTTTTGACGGCCTACAGATGATCCATTACAATTATTCATGACATTGGCCGATGCGAGCAATGGATTCCATTCAGTGCTTACTATGTCTTGCATTCTATGAACTTCCGCTTCCTTTCTGTTTTAATGACAATTCATCATATTCCTTGTGGCCTTTAATAATACAAGGTGACACAGTTGTTTAATACATGTCACGAAGACTCCTTGGAGCAGAATTTTTCAAAGACTATAATTAGTCTTTATTCGCCATTGTATTCATGGTGGCCTTTAATAATACAAGGTGACACAGTTGTTTAATACATGTCACGAAAACACCTTGGAGCAGAATTTATCAAAGACTGATGCGATGAACTATCAAAGAAGATGATATATATAATTGGTCTTTATTCGCCATTGTATTCAAAGGATATATACTGAGGATTTGGCTTACTTCCAGGTATATACCCAATTACATTAAGATTGAAGACTATATGTATTTATGATCATAGAATGTTACCTTGTTTGTTCAGTAATCACCACTTTTACTAATAATTTATTATGCATGAGTGGGTTTCGTATCTGTTTCCTGGTATTTACTTCCCTATTTAAGCCTCAACAGCAGGTCACTAACAAATTCCCCTATATTTCCTAACCCAAAGAAAAGGGACAATACAGAAAGTCAGACATTTGTACATGACTGTAAAGGCAGTAGGCAGGTAAGAAGATACTCGACTCCATTGCATCTCACCTTTTTTAATTTTCTTTCTTTTCTCACTTTCGTTAGATGTTCATACTTTACATGACGTATTTAACCGAATCTTAAGAGTTATGAGTGGAAGTGTATATTGTTACGATTGTGTATAGATTCAAAGACATTCTCAGTCAGAGGTATTGCTTTCTCTGTCGTACGTTAAATAAAAAAGATGAATAATTACAACTTCTTGAAAGAATTTTAATCTGACCAAACTTGTCGATTAGTAAATGATATGAGTGGGGAAATTATAGACTGTTTAAATATCAGTAAGTCTTGAATACAACATTATGATATTCACTTATACCATAATAATCTTCATACTATCTCTACTGATGGTAGACAGGCAGGAGAGCTTTTTCTGTCACCCGTCATCTAGTCCATACCGTCCGTACGTCTGCCATCCACAGCTTCAGATGTATGTGTGTCATGAATAGAGTCTTATGGTTATTCTTCCTGAAAAAATTTGATTCCCACATTCATCAGGGATTGTTTTGGTCCTAAATGAAATTTATTCCCCCACCACTAAACATGGAGGCCATTTTGAAAATATTGCCATTGCTAGTCAACTTACACTCGAGCGAGACTCTCCATGAAGCTTGTGTCATAAATTTACATGTCTTGTTCATCTTGGGTGAAATTGGTACTCCTCTGAGCTTCTATACGATAACACATGACGGTCATTTTTAAAACTGTGTTATTCAATTTCGCCTGAGAACACTTGGTCTTATTTGGCATATATCTTTCACAAAAGCACTCTTTGCAACATAATACTGGTTATTAAAGAAAATTGTAAACTTATACCCTTTCTACTTAAATAATTGCTGTTGTTTCTTGAAATTCTGGTTCTATAGATATAGGATTTTTTTTTCAGCTACGCACCATTAACACATGCAGTTAGTACCAAATGGGAATATGCCTCCCTACCCCGTGTAACAACTCGTTCGGCTGGCATGGTAGCCATTTTGGAAATATTGTAATAGCTAATCTGAATGAACGCATTAATTGTATAAGAACATGTCTTTTAACGTGAAAATTGTACCTGAGATGAGATTTTCCGAAATTCCTGAGAACACTAATTGACATTAAAAATCATTTACAATGTATATAGAATTATGCAGTTAAACAGGGTTTTCACTGAGTCTAAATATTTTTAAATTTAAGTCAAATCAAAGTCACTGTTTTTGTGTTATTTCAGCTCAGGTGTACTATGTATTTCATATACTGAGATCTGTTTGTGTACATAATTCCCACATGTTGTCCCATATTTTGTAACACTGTAATTACCCACACCAGACCTCAGTTGACAGCTTTCCCATTGTCCATATATAATCAGAAAAATAAAGTTACTAGCCGTCTCAGAAAGGTAACATTTTCAACATCTGACGACTTATATAGGGTTTTGGATGAAATATTGAAACCTGTATATAAAAAATAATCAAATAATATTCAGCTTATATCTCTTTACAGAAAGCAGATTTATGTAGCTATGTTGATTTTGTTTGTATTGATTCGGTGTGTGGTCTATTGGCCTTTTACGACACATTAGACAAGTAGGTGCTTTAATGGCGAGGTAATTTGAATAAAGTGCCATGCCAAAAGGATTTAATCGCATGTAAAGCCACTGAACCCATGCAGCTTCTGCCTATACTAGTCTCCTTTAACAGCATGTAGAAGGGTGCAAGGGACTTATTCTACATCTTGGAGCCCGCAAGGGGAGTAGGGGTGAGTGGGCGCTTGGGTGTATGAATGTTGGGCAAATAGGAGAACTTAATGTATTAAAGTACCTCACATTCCTATCCATACTGTGGCAATGAAACAGTGTATTGCATTTGTTTGTTCCAGCATAAAAGAGGACTTTAGATGCATTACTTAATTGAAAATTGGATCAACCGAAATAGATATTTGCAGCTGTGTATAGTCCATCATATGCTGAAAAAGTTGCGTTAAACCAATAACAACCAACCAATGTGTTTGTTGGTGTAAACAGTTGTGGTTGCTCTATTTTAAGAGATCTGAATTATGGAAAATATCTGCACTAAACGTGTGCCCGTACTATGAAGTTTTACGGCCATCATGATAGTCTGTAATGTTTTTATGTCCTTTTTAATTTTTAAAGATTCTTTCTAAAAAGGGATCTATGTCTGAAGTTTCATGTGGTTACAGATTAATCGCATTGTTGTTGCTGTTAATATTTCTCCACTGTAAGCGAGCAACGCGACTCTTGCAATGCTCAAAATGAAAGCTTCCCATAAATGTAGATAAAAATATAATTTGTACATTTCCTTTTTACATATTTTCTTTCAACCAGAAGTAACTGAACTAATACAAATATTTATTAGTCATTTGTAAAGCAATTTAAAACTTAATGACGCAAGTCCTTGAAAGTGATCTCAGAACACTCATATTGTATTATCAGACAGCTGTAAAATGCTGCAATATTACAAATAAGGGAGTATTGTGAAGAATCGGAAGTGACTTGCTTATGTAGCAAAAATTAGTAAAATGGCTAATTGTTTCTGACAGGATAGTGAGGAAGTGTAATAAAAAATAATATCTTAGACGAGATTCAAACTCAAGACCTTTTGCATACACATCAGTCAGTCTATAAACAAAGCTAAACTGATTACTCGGTTAGTCTTGGTAACTTCTGTGACCATGAACATTATAAGCATGAAAGCAGAATCTAAAAAACTTTCAAAACGTACAGTGGAGTCAAGTACCTCTGTGATGTATCATTACATTTATAACCTTTATTGGAAGATTCTTTGGATCAAAGTACACGGAGGAGATATTTTCTTGGGTTCTTCATTACAAATGTTACAAAATATCTTTTTATTACGTCTATAAATTGAATAGAAATCGTTAATTTCACCTGTGAGGCATTTTGAAGATAATTCGTAAATAATTTTTTTCGAAACGTATCAAAATATTTTGTCGTCTATAAGAGATAATTTTCATGTGTGAAATATAGGGACAAATACAGTAAAAAATGACACGTGTCCGTCGTTTGATAGATTTTTCTTTAATTTCATTCTTGTCTGTTGCAGGTAAACAGCAAAAGCAATGGAAAATTGTGAGTATTAATTTCATAAATATTTTTATAATAATTGCACCTTAACTATACAAGGAAATCGTATGATTTTAAGTCTGATATTTATGGATGGTTCCTTAGGTATAAATATACTCCATGATTATTGTACGAGAAACGATGAGATGACAGTTATGTCACATTTATATATCAGGCCAGAAAAAAATGTATTGTAACCAGTTACAAGTCAGAAAGCGCCCAATGTTGCGACAGAGAAGTGTGGATTCCCAGATCTTTGTAAACTGTAAAAACTTATTGATACTAAAAGGTTATCAAATGCTTGATAAGAATATAACAATTAATTAACTACCAATCAAAATTCCGTAATGATTGATCTGTAAACAAACTTACAGTTCTTAATTAGATATTTTGCTATTGCTGAGTTCAATGTAGACTTTATGGCTGAATAGCGTACAACATACATGAATCAAGTTTACATATAAATGTATTTTGTCTGTTTGTGACCACATCCATCATTCCTATTCATCTTGTCATACACTTGCCTCGATCTTAAACTATTTGGTCACATAAAACTTGGTTATATTACTATAAAGAACCAACCTCAGTCGGAACACCTCGTGGCTTTTCATATCAAATCTAACTGGAAAGAATATTTCAATTGAGTGTTACAGAGTTAAAAGGGCAATGTCGCTGTAAAATCAAGAATTCAGTCTCATATTAAAGTGCGATAGGCAAATAGAATCACTTGAAGAATTATGATGCCTTTGAATAATTCCTTGCAAAAGCCCAATAAAAGATCTCATCTAAGTTCATACTTGAAGAAAAATAAACTCGCGAATGTTTCAGTTAAAATCAGGCGATATGAATCGATAAGTCGCCCTAATGAATGCCATGATATGTAATATCTAAATGAGACTATTCAGTACACATTGTTAAACTCCTGTTGGACAAGTAAGGATAAAAGTAAACAAATCTAGAATATCTAGGATTGTCAGACCGTCTTTGTCATTGGAGTTTGAAAAGATTCTAACCTGAAAGGTAAGATCTTACAGGTACACAGAATTTTTTGTGGGTAAACATTAGGAATATTATTAGAATATTGAAAGTTCTAAATTATTTGAATTTGTTCAAGTTGAGGATTTTGGCTACAACTCAACATAGGTAGTGAGCAATCCTCAAAACCTAGAAATGGCAACGGCAGCTGTCATGAAACCTCAGGAGGGAAGAATAACGACATATTTTCCAACTGAGCTGAAACTAACAGAACAAGGCAGAATGCTACTAGCCTTCCGAAGACCAGGTGTGCAGGTGATTGACCTGACAACGTTTACGGAGGTAGAAAGGCCGCGACCGGCAGAACTGCTGCAAAGTCTGTTAGCAATGGGTATCAAGCCGGAGAGTATACAGGGATTACAAAATGGAGGAAGGGGAATATTCTATATCTTTCCCCAGGACGAGAAAACAATATTCAGAAATGGGCAAAAGTTTAATATCAAGGGTAAAGAGGCAAAGGTCTATGCTCCGCCCCCATTAGTTAAACAACTAGGAGAGAAGAGCATAGAGATGCATATATCAGGATTACCAATCGAAATACCAAATGCAGAAATGATTAACAAGATGGAAAAGAAATTCGGAATCAAAATCATGAATCATCAAATGGCTACATATTGGGGATTTCCAAAAATCCTGACGGGGGTACGATTAGTAACCATGACAGAAACAGAAGCCAGGAAGATCCCGGCAACCCTTTATGTTATGGGGTTCAAGCTCCAGACTTGGTATAAAGGATGCCAGTACCACAGAGCATGCTATAGATGTGGAAGCACTGGTCACTTACAAAGAGATTGCCAAGGAGGGAGTGGAACAAATGCACCACCAAACAGCTATGCTGCGGTAGTAGCAGGAGAAAAAAATCAGAGTGGAACCACGATGCCAGAAAAGGAAATAGAAAAAGCGAAGGAAACTCAAAAAGAAGGAAAGGATGAAAGTGAATTAAAGCAGATGGAAATAGAAGAGAATATATCAGCAACTTCGAACAATACTACGCAAAACACAACTGATGAATCTGGGAAATGGCTCGACGCGAGCCAGACAAGCTCAACAGAGAAAAAAAGGGCCAAAGCCAGAGCGAGAAAGATTCAGAAACAAAAAGAACAGGAAATAAAAGGGAAACAGAAAACCGAGGAAAAGGAAACTAGCGGAAATCAAACAATTGAAGAAACAATCATTATGGAGTCACCGCCCAAAGGGGGAATCGAAAAGGAATCGATAACACCCATACTGGTGCAAAAAAGGAAAAGATCAGCTTCGACTCCGAGAACCCCATCGGAGCCAGAAGTAGTGGAGATGATTAAAGAAGCAAGGGAGACGCAAAGAGCAATATCTTTAAACCGAGAACAACAGAGGGATCCTAAAAGGAGACCTCTAACCTTGCAAGAATACAAGGCAACGAGGATTGCTCACTAGGAAATTGTAAAATGGAAAAACTCATATAAACAAAATTGTAATTAACAGAAAGCAATGAACCAAATACAGCCAAGATGGAGGGATCAAACCTAAACATCTTGACTGTCAATATAAATGGATATAAAAATAAAGAAAAGAAAATAATAGAATATGCCAAGTTATATGATGTAATTTTTATTCAGGAAACACATGGTCTGACCGAACAAGACGTGAAATTACTGGAAGAAGAGCTGAACGCCCTAGTAATTACAAACAACTACCCAGGCACAAAAAGAGCTGGAGTTGCAACAATAGTTCGGAAAGAGGCCAAAGGTCTAAACTTTGAAGAAATTAAAATAAATAATGAATTTAAAGGGAGATTAATACATATTAAATTAGATAACTGGAACCTTTTCAATGTATATGTGCCAGCAGGGGGTATCTCACAAAATAAAATAAAATTTATAATGGAAATTACAAAATATATACAGAAATTTAAGGAACCTTATATTATAGGAGGGGATTTTAACTGGGTTTTAAAAGAAGAAGACAAATCTGAAAAAATGTCGGACTTGGATAAAGATTTAAGGAAATGGGCTAAAACTTTTATCAAAACCAATAACTTAATAGATACTTTTAGGTGGAAAAATAACAACACAAGGAAATATACATATACATATCAGGATAATAAAGGGAGCAGACTAGACACTTTCTACATTTCGGAGAATCAAGTAGATAAAATAAAAAATTGTAAGATCAAAGATGAAAAAATAGCAGACCATAACATGGTAGAATTAGAACTAAAATCTGGGAACAAAGTAAAATGGGGATATGGTATCTGGAAAATGAATAACTTACACTTAAATAATAAAACTTATATAGAAACTGTTAGAATAATTATAAATAGACTAAAACAAACTGATAGGGGAGATATATTAAAAGATTGGGAAAAATTTAAAAAAGAAATTAAAGAATTAACAAAATATTATAGTAAGATAGAGAAGCAAAGAGAAATATGGATACATAAATGTTATTTGGAAATAAAGCAAAAGAATACGCCGAATACAAAAGAAGATAAACAATTAATTAAATCATGGGAAGAAATAGAAAGGAAAAAACTAAATAGTATCAAATTAAGGGCGGGGAAATTTAATAATATATACAATAAAGGAAGGTGGTTATATAAAAGATTAGAACTTAAAAGGGGGAAACAAAAAAAGATAGATGAACTGGAATTGGGGGGAGAAATAACTCAAGATAAGCAAAAGATCCTTAAAGGCATCAAGGAATATTACAAAAATATGTTTAAATCACAAAAAATAGAATTAGGAAATATAACTAAATATATGCAAGAAACTGATTATAAACAAATAGATGTAAAAGAAAAAGAATTATGTGAAAATTTTATTACCAAAGATGAAATAATTAAAGCAATAAACAGCTTGGAAAAGGGAAAATCACCGGGTTCAGACGGAATAACAAATGATTTTTATCTTGGTTTTAAAAATGATTTGGTTGATGTATTAGAACTTTTGTACAATAACATCTTTTTAAATGGGGAAATGCCAAAAACGTTAAGGGAAGGGATAATTACGTTAATATACAAGGGGAAAGGAGAAAGGAATAATTTAAAGAACTGGAGACCAATAACATTATTAAATACAGACTATAAAATTTTAAGTAAGGTAATAACAAATAGAATTAAGAATTGTTTAAAGTACATAATAGATTTTAATCAAAGCTGTGGGGGAGTGGGGAGGAAAATTATAAACAATACACTATCAATAGCGGCAATTATAGATTTAGTTAAAAGTAGAAATGAAAAAGCAGTAATGTATCTTTTTGATCAGGAAAAGGCATTTGATAGGATAGAGCATGATTTTATATATCAGGTTTTATATAAATGTGGATTTGGAACTAATTTGGTAAAATGGATCAAAGCAATGTATAGAAATATAACATCTAAAATATTAGTTAATGGAGCCCTGACGGGAGAGATTCCGCTCGAAAGATCAGTCAGACAAGG
This sequence comes from Megalonaias nervosa, assembly GCA_016617855.1. Lineage (NCBI taxonomy): Eukaryota > Metazoa > Mollusca > Bivalvia > Unionida > Unionidae > Megalonaias > Megalonaias nervosa. Next base: position 13,297 of record JAECUM010023950.1, read on the forward strand.
TTGTCCATTGTCCATGGTACTCTATGCTATGGCAATAGAATCCCTGAACATAAATATAAAAAACAACTCAAATATTCAGGGAATAAGAATACCTAATATGAAAGAGGAATTCAAAACTATACTACATGCAGATGATTGCACAAACTTTACCAGAGACGGGTATTCCTTTAAACATCTGCAAGAGGAATTCACAAAATTTGGGAAAGTCTCGGGATCGCTAATCAATCACAGCAAGACAGAAATTTTACTAATAGGAAACTGGCGTGGAAACCACCCAGGTCTCCCGCCAAACTTGATTAGAACTCATGTTAAAGCATTAGGAATCACGTTTGGATTGAACTCAACTCAGAAGAACTATAGTGAGTTAATATCAAAATTGGATGAGCAAATTGAAACTTGGTCGCACACCACGCTCAACTTAGTAGACCGAATACAAGTTGCTAAAACTTACCTATACAGTCAATTGAATTATATAATGAACACAACTCATCTAACAGAGGCCATGATCGGCAATATAGAAAGAAAAATAATGAGCTTCATTTGGGAGAACAAAATTCATTACTTAGCAAAAAAGTATGTCTGCAGGCCCAAAGAAAGGGGGGGGGGATTAGACCTCCCAATTCTAAGTCTAAAGCAAAAAGCGAGAATCTTAAACAGTTTTAAAAACTTAGACGAAAAACCAACTTACCCATGGCAAGCGATAAATATATATATATATGGATACTTATGTAAATTTAATGAAAATATATATAGGAATAACTCACTCATAAAACTTATTGGAACCTCCAGGATATTTTAGAAGAATTAAGGATTTATTATATATTTATAGAAATAGAGTAGAACTATGGGATAAAACGAAAGATATATATAAGATTTTAACAGAACCGATTATAAATGAGAAACAAGAAATAGAAAGTAAATTCCCAATACTAAATTGGGATTTAATTTGGAAAAACTGGGCAGGCATAAAGACACCAGCCACCCAAAGTAGATTATTTTATTACCTACATGATAGATGGTTAACTGGAGAGGTGGCCTTTGTAAGGCATTTAACAAATACAATTCCAACTTGTAGATTTTGCAATAAACATATTGATTCAAAAAAACATTTAATTCTAGAATGTATTAAAACCAAACCTGAAAGAGAAAAAATTCAAACCAAGATACTTAAGAAATATAGAACAAATACGAACCTTCATCTATTATATACAAATGAAATTAGTGATAAAGAAATATATGGAGAATTAATAAATTTTATAAATGGAATAATGAAAACAATAAGAGAATATAAATAATACCTGTAAGGTCTTACACACTTTACTTTTCTTGATCTCTCTATCATCTATTGCACACACTAAAAGAAAACAGGGTTATAAGCTAGGGAAACCGGTATCGACAAAAGTCACAACCGGATTCCTGGAGCAGTAAAACCCATAAAATTAATAAAACTATGGAAATATTTGATCCTTTTGAAGCCAGCCCAACAATTAAACAAATGCAGACAAAACAAATAGCACCAACATATAGCACACATAGGGCAATACAGATCTCTGGCAAAGATCACTAGAATTCAATGAGCGGTGATTCCCAGACCGGGGAAAAGCTCTTAGATACACTAGAATAGGAAAGGTGTTTTAACCCTAAAAACAAAATTATTTTAAAAAAGAAATTACTAAAACTATACAAATCGCACATACAATCTAAAGAAAACAAGAAAATATAAAAACTATTAATTTTCGGACTAGGGGGTCCCTCAGATGATGATGATTCTGAGAGGGACCACACCAATAACAGTACACAAGGTACATACATATCCCATGGCTGCCACTGTACAACTGCCGAGGTATTTTTCCAATCTGTGGCGATAGACCCGATCGTGCTCAGATTGAACCAACCATATGTGCTGAGAAATGCGTATTGAAAAGAACGATGGTCGCTGGATAGCTGAAAATATATATTCTAAATTTGGATTTTTGTCCGAAGAAATCGATCTATGCTTAAATTTTAGGCGCATGGACTGTTTATTGCATCCAATTAGAGTACCTGATAAAATATTTTTTTCTTCTCTTATTTATTCCTGTAGATTTGCTCACCACTGAAAAAATGTTGATCGTATTCAATACAAAGCAACATTCAAGCCTAACATGAGCGATTGTTTTAGTTCATTATTTTGCCTTGTGCGTAAGATAACAAAGAAAACAGTTGTGATTCGGTCTGTACCGGTAATGTCACTTCCGGTACAGACCAAATCAGGCATTCAAATGCAACTATTTTTCGAAATGGAAAATAACATATGCTGGGCTTTTGATATGTAGAGTCAAATAAGATCGTCTTAATTAATCTGAACTAATAACATGTAAAAGTAAAGGAAGTATATATGGGAACAAACTTAGTGCCGTAATACTTTGAAAATACTATTAAAGGAAATCCATGCTACACACATCATATGGATAATTAAGGATCATAGATGCAGTCATAGCTAATTATTTTATGCCCATACGTGAAATAAGCAAAACAATACGATATAGTCTATCTATTTGAAGAATGCAATGATGATAATTACTTTTAAGAGATAGGCAGTATCATATTTAGACCATATTGTTTTCTTACAAATTTACCTACGAAGCACACTAATTGGTTACATTGTTGTATAGCTTTGAATGTATCTGATACATCATTTGGATGCTAGCGAAACATGATTACAGAATCGTCTAATGTGTCTTCTTACGGATCTGTAATAGTGTGAATAGGACATAGGCAGGTGGTTGGAATATTCGAATTTGATGGGACCATGGTGACATTTTCCGAGCACAGTATCGAGAGTAATTCTTAGTCTGTTTTGATAAAAAAAAATGTTTATTTATTAACATTCCATGCACAAGTAAATAATCTCTTGTAAACGCTGACATATATAACAACATTAACAATTTCAAACAACTCAAAAGAGAATTCAGTGGGTTTTCTTCATTTTATAACAAGACAAGTTCTGCACTGTTAAAATTGTTTCTGGTAAAGGACAGTTACCATGTTTTGTGTTCTCGGATCTTTAAAATATATTTATTTATCTGTAAAATCCCAGAAGTGGAAATTTTCTTGTCTCCAATTATCGCAGTAGGAAGACTTCAGAAAGAAAGAGTTTAATATATGATAGGTAAATAGAAAGTTAAAAGTTCTCGAAAATTTTCAATGCATTTATTTATATAGGTATGACATAAGAAAATATCGTTCTGACTGAAATTGATGTGCCGGTGCTATCATTATTTATCTACCTTTAAATATTGCGAGAACATTATCTGACACAGTTATGCGTTGAGCTGCAACTTTAGGTGTCCCGAAAATTAAAATACCATCTTCTTTTATAAGGTTACCAGTTCACCGCTCTTTTCCTGCTTTATCTGCTGACTGTTAAAGATTGTCAGTCATCATTAACCAATAATAGTGGCAAAGGAAGCATCAAACATAAAGGAGAAAACCTTGACCATAGGCATACATGCATGCTAATAATTGTTGGTGAATCTGCTTTTCGTTGCCGAGAATCTAGTTTGCATACTTACTTTATAAATCATATGACTAAAATGGTTTAGACACCTAGTATGCTCAACACATTTTGTCTCATCTGTATGTTTCGTAACAGATACGGTTCATCTTCAACAAGTATATTCAATAGCCTCGAATTCTGGAGTTGTTTCGTTTTTTTTTTATACTGGTTTCGAATTCCACATTTTCGTTGTAAAGGTAATGCATGCGACTACTTATTTTGAACACACTTAAAGTTTGTAAGTGATTGTTTGATTGGGGTGATAATACCTTTTTATCTATTAGAGTATACGTTATCAATCGGTCCCCTATCACCCTCCCACGCTTGTCATTAATTATTTTACCTAAGTACAAATTTCAATGCAATTTAAGGAGAACGAGTAAATTTCAGCTCATGTTATCAAATGCTAGATGTTGACCTTTGTGTGCATTGGGTCAGGTTATATTTTAGGCCCTGAAGATCAGTGTAGCTATAAAATCACGAAATATCTACAGGTACATTTGAAAAATTGTACAATGTTTTACAGTGCCAATAATTAGAATGAGAGAGAGAGATGCAATCTTTCTCAAACTTTTGTGTCATGTAAAAGAATAGTTTGATACTGGAGGTGAAAGATAACGATGGCCATGTTAGTGTACTCTGTGGATCAGGTTGTAAAGGATGTAAAATGTTAGCATGACTTTTAGATCAACATTATCAAGCTGTCGTGGATGGCGATTTGCACCATCTAATACCCCAGTCTGATCAAATTCTTTTAATGTCCTTTATTCGTTGTATTTCATTTCAGCCGGAAATTTCTAGAATCAGATTCTGTCAGTAGCGCAAACAACTTCTCAGGTGACTTTGAATGTAAGTAGCCATAATACTGATATGATGGAAGTACTGAATTGCTTCGAAACTTGTTATAAAGTTTGATTGAAATAGTTAAATAGATTGTAACTTTGTAGGAATATATCAGTGTAATTAATGATAGATCATACGCAGAAAATTATCACATACAACAAGACCTGAAGTAGTTCATTGAAATAATTCATATACTTTTCATAGTGACATAGATTTAATTTGAGATCATGTAACAAACTTGATTGTGCCTGTAATTAGTTTAAAAAGTGCATTTAAAACTGTTTTCAAATCTTACATTACCAGTATTAATGTCTGCGCGAACATTTTGATATGAAATATGGAATACTTCAAATGTGTATTACAACTATCACTGCAAATGAGCTTTCTGATGAGGTGAATTATTATTTTTAAAGGCGGAGAACTTTGTTCATGTCTCCGTCTATAACCTAAGTTGCAAAATATGTCAAATCACGCCCGTTTTGTAAAAAAATAAATAAAATATAAACAAAATAATACTTGACACACGTCACTATTTTGTTTATTTAATTTCTGATATGGAAGCAAAAACACATTTACAAAGAAAGTCCACACCACAAACACTACCATCTTCTCATGACAATGCAATACTAAACTACCAAACAACCATGCCTACATGCGAACTCATAACAAACTCTAAAATGTCCACCATGTAACGTGACTCTTAATACTCAAATGCCTTAATTATTTTTTATATATTTATTTTTCACAGAAATTAATAATTCGTTTTTGTTGTGAGGATTGTCATAACGGCCCTAAAGATTATGCCCGAGTGGTCAAATTGGACCGATTGTGTGATGTCTAATGGAAGGGGAATGATGTACAGATTTAAAAATGTTACTTGTGCAGATCATGGTCCGGCCTGTTGCTTACCTACAAACGTATCCTTAGTTGACAAACAGGAATACATATCTAACACAGGTAAGCTAGATTTGTAGGACTTTTTCAAGTCAAATGCGTGAAGTTAAAAACATCACAAGGGTAGCTGAATACCCTTCAATCATCTGTTATGACAAAATACGTTTGTGTTGAATGTTGAGTGACTGTCCATAATATGAATATTGAAAAGTAGTAACTGTTGCATTGTAAAATGTGATGGATTATATATTTTTTAGGATAGCACGTTGGAATCGGATCAGTATCACGGCTTTGAGTAAGAATTATAGCTATTAGGCATTTATTAATACCATCTCAAATACTTAAACGTCTTGAAAACTTTGTAAAGTGCATAAAATATTATATTGTACCAAATAATTACTTTTCCCAAGTAATGCTAAGGAACCACCAATGCTTCAAAGAACAGGAATATTTTTATGTGTTGTTCGTATGTATTCAGGTGAAGGCTTAGACAAGTTATAGCCAATTATCTCGGGTAATCCTAATAATACATTTAATTTGAGGAACCAGTCTAGCTGGAGAGAGTGCAGAAGAAATTGCGGAGATGTACGAATAATATAGTCTTTCATATTCATCGGTGTAGGATAGTAAAATTCCACCCGAAGGTGAGATTTTTTTCCCCCACGGTGGAATGTTCATATCTACACCGATACATAATGAAGGATTATTCGTCTCACATTTCAGAACGAAAAATGAAGTTAGAGATCAAAATGGCGTATTGTGATTGCTGATGTAACCTTCGAACAGCAAAAAATCCATTGAAATTTTCCTTACATTAAAGTAGAGTTTAAGTAGGTTTACACTGAAAAATTCAGTGTAAAATTTCAATGACGTTTAAACATATATAGGCTTTAAACAACTTTAGTTGATACGGCCATGATATTGGCAATACATAGCCTTCGAATTGTGTACTGCATATAGTTATGTTGTATAAAAATATAAATGTGAACAGGTAAAATATGAAGTCCACTCTTATTCATAAGGCAGACAAAATTAATGGAATGGTACTCTATTCCTCTTTGGTCTAAAATTTTTGTACACCTCTGGAAAAATAATGAGAATATAATTTAATAAAAAACATAAACAAACATAACAATTACAACAATGGCTTTTTAGACTTGAACTTGGACAAACGATTTCTTACATATATCTAGGTCGATCACTGTGAAATGGCCTCTTTGCAGCACACAGCTTAAAACTACTGCTCCTTTTAGTATGTAAATGTGTTGAAATTCTTGTTCATCATGATTACTGTGAAAGAATGTTCAAGTGATGATGGCAATCTATAACATTTTGGAACTTTGCTTGCACTATTGTAAAGGTCTAACCCAAGGTAGTCCTCGATCCAGGATAAAGGAAAACACAATTATACCCATCATCCAGGAATGCGATAATAATAAACGTCGGAATTCTACCTCACACCCTGTCTTTGTCCTACTCTCTTTCTTCAGTTTGGAAGTTTTATAATTCGAGGAACTGCTCATACATAATAGTTTTAAAAAATATAGACATCTGAAACTTTTCGATGATTTATTCAGTAAAATCATATTTGCAATGATTGATTTATTCGGATACCTTAGGGTGATAACTACTTAGATAAATTTGTTAAACCCAGAAGTTTGTTCTTATAATAGAAACGTGCTTACAAGCTCTCTCCATGTCTCTCGTCCCTTCCATGCTTCCAGATGCATTCCCTACCAAAACATAGTCTTTAACTGATATACCAAGTATTCCTTGTAGTATCTAAATAGTTAAAACGATTGTTTTATGCACAAAATTCAGCCTGATTACCGGTTTGTCAAGTTCATTTTTAAACCCAATTTCATTGCAAAATTTTTTTATTGATTACATGATCTGTCTTTAATAATATGAAAACGAGACTCGTGTTCCAAGATTCTAATATACACAGCGTTTACATAATTGTCATACATATTTGAGAAAAGGTCTTAGAAGCCTGACAGGAACAATTGGACAGTGAGAGCATGTGCTCTACACATTGTTTTGCAGAGCTTCATGTCACTTGTAAAAATCGCTAGCTGCTGGATCGAACCATTTCCCTAAATATATCATGACTCTTAAATGGCAGAAACCCAATTCAGTGGGAGAGCTTGTTTTAAAACCATAATTCAAAATCAGAAACGATAAGGGCGTTTCTATAAGTATGTTCTATGTTTCAGAATTTATTAAGGGAGCATTACAGACGTACTAGTATATAAATAATAGTGGAAACATATAATTAAGTTACAACGTATTTCTATTTATATCACATTCACAGAACGATACGTAAGTTGTCTGAACTCAAAATGCACATACTTATCTTCAATCAAGATTTCGAAGATTTGACTGTTCAAACTTTATGTAAATCTAAAGTTCATTCAGTCAGATAGTTTAGTTTTAAACATGAAGCCCAGGCTCATACTCTGATTGTAAATCCCAGACCTTGTCACATTTTCTAGAAATTATTTTGAGCATTTAACTTTAGCTGAAGTTAAACGTCCAAACATTTAACTGTAAAACACTTTCATACGAACTAAGTTAGAATCACAGAATATATTTGTTTCCTTGTATGCTCCACTGTCCGACAAATTTCTCGACGTATTTGTACTCTAAATATCCTATCCAACTCTGAGCTGTTGCTTAATTTGATCTTCAAAATATTTTAGGAATGATGGAACTCACACTCAAGTTTAAATTTCGACGCTTATTTGGTCTATATTGGTACACCGGCAAATCAGACTTTGAAATTTAGAGTTTGGTATGTGTTAGAGTGATATCGTTGTTCTGACTTCCATTCCAGGCTCGACTGTCAAGAAACAGACTGGGCACAAAGGTTTAACTCGTAAAAATTAAAAGCTTGATTTTCGTGCCAAAAATTGAAAGTTTGTTTTTGGAAAACGTCGCTTCGCGATTACAGATTCTGAGCAGCTCTTTATGACTTAATCTCATCAAGTGCTTACAATCTTTTACAGTTTGAAAGACAGCTTATGATTATAATTGATTATGTAGATTTCTGGCTATGTCTTCCGAAGATTTGCAATACACGAAATCTAAAGTGGGTAATAACGAGGAGGATGACAGGGCTTTATCAACTATAAATTAATGTCTGGCTCTCATATAGCAACCTCACTCTCATTACACAAACGTGAACGTGAGCTTAGATCCCTGTAATATCTCACAATTGCCATTCTGATTCAGCCTTTTATAAAGAAATTTATAAAGAGTTTCTGAACGATGTTGAACGTTTAATTTGTGTAGAATGTAAAGTTTCCAGTTTGGCTGTGAAGTATTTATTATGAATCACAGTATGAACTCATTTTTCTTATGATATATTTTTAGTCGATGTTTATTTGTTATTTATCGTTGTTTTGTTTTTTGAGGCCGAGCTATTACCTCGAGGTTTAATACAGATTTCTGATAATTATGTTTTGCTTTTGTCAAACTGGAGCGAGTGTTTATCTTCTAAAGAACAGTATAGATGCAGATCATTACTATGTCTCCAGAACCAGTCCGGGTGCTTGATATTTTCTAATGGCGCATCATTTGAAAGAAGGAACTGTACGTTTGACCTAGGTGAGGACAAATAACAATTTACAAATTATAATCTTTTCTAGTGTTTACTGTTATAATATTTGGTGCTAGTATTATTCTGATATCTCATGTGCTCAGTATTTGAACTGTTTTCCCAATTGGGTTTACATGATAGTAACCATCCTGTTTTATATAATAGTGTGTTTCGGATTTTATTCTTATTTGTTACGTTTTCCAATTTATATCGACATTTAACTCATTCCATGGCATTTCTTTGTGTCATTCTTTAAACTCTTGTGAACTCTGCGAGAGATGATAATGTATTCACTTGGTGCAGTATCTCCAATTATTCTATGCCTAGCTCTGAAAACCCACCTGTAAACTTACAGTGTCCTTACAGCTTTTCATGCTATTATCTCCCTTTTCATTTTGGATTGATTCAAGGTGTCAGAAGACTACTCACTTGTAATGTTTTCTTTTAATCTTCAAATAGTTTTTCTACCATTAATCATTTAGCATTGCAATTACCGTGTAGTTATATTCTACAATGATTGCAGTCATTAGCGTTTCATATGCATAATTGCAGTTTAATCTGTCAAACTGAGTATTTGCGTATTGCGAATACTCTATATTTATCCAATATTAGTCGTACAAACCAGTATTGTATCGTCAATCACATGAGGTGATAAGAAAACCGTTTTTATTATAAAAAAATAAATAGAAGATCAGTCTCATCATCTTTATGCATGTCTCTTGAAGATATAACGTGATTCAGGTTGTGTAAATGACATTGGCTTTCCATGTGGTATTTAAGGGATGTTAAGAGCAAATATCACTCGTGATAGGGTACGAACGTCATCTTGTTGGCCAAACAAAGCAGACTGAGCACACAAAATTAATTGTATAATCAAATTTCAAATATTTCGACATTCAGTAACTTCACTCTGATAGAGGTTTGTAACGGGACAATTACATGAGCTTTCATTCTGTGTTCAAATTTTCTGCTAAACATTTAGATGGCTATAGGTCCATTCTTTGTGTTCTTGAAGCTTTTTGAGCAAGGAACGGTATATCAAACTAGAAATACCAGATTCAGATGCCATACTCGAGATCTGCCTTAACAATTGACATTAAGAATGCTTGAAGAGACTCTAACGTTAAGAAGATCCCATCCATTATATAATTCCAACATTCTTCCACTTGATAGTTATAAGAAGTTAATACTTTTCCTGCTTTACGATTAAAGATTCTGAGGAAGTCATCGTGTCTTTAATCTCACCAAATGCCTACAATCTTTTACAGTTTCGAATACAATTTGTGATATTCATTGATTATGCAGATTTCTGGTAGTGTCTTCCGAAGACTGTCTTCGATGAATCGATTAGCAGCACCCGATATCTAAATGTGTGTAATTACAACAAGGACAAGACTGCTTTCTCAAATATGAATTAATGTCTGACTCTCATATAACAACCTCCTTGTCATTACACAAACGTGAGCTTAGATCCCTGTAATATCTCACAATTACGATTCTGATTCAGGCTTTTATAAAGAAATTTATAAAGAGTTTCTGAACAATGTTGAACCTTTAATTTGTGTAGAATGAGAAGCCGTTAAATGTAAAGTTTCCAAGTTGGGCTTTGAAGTATTTGTTTTAAATTACTGTATGATATCATTTTCATGATAATATTATGACTCTATGGTCTTAAAATAAGCAATAAAAAACAGCAAAACCAACAAGTTTTGTAAAATTCAACAAATAATTTATATCCCTAGAATACAAATTAAAAATTTAGAAAAAAAATCATAAAGTAATACGAATTAAATCCCAAAATAGATCAAATGCTCTATCACCATTCTTAATGAATAAAGTTCCAATAAAAATTCCACTGGTGTTCGAAGTAAGATCCAGCGCTGAAGTATATGATGTGCCTTTAGTGTTGAATATACTAATGCACCAGTAGCCTGAAGTGTGATGATTTGCTAACAGTCTTCCAATTAATCACAATAATATAATCCAAAATGGCCTGTTCTGAATTCGCTATATTTCCAAATCAATGTTTTAGTTCAAGAATATTATTTAAGAGCATATTGGATTTCCAGTGAATAATAATTCGAATAAATAATTCCATTCAAATCAAAATCTGAATTCAAGAATAAGACTGAGTCTGCTGAACTATGTTAAAGAACGAATGAGTAATTTCTTAGGTTAACAAGGTTATAAACCCCTCTACCTGATCTAGGTCACAATCAGCATTTTCTGAACATACTTTGTATATTTTGTGGAATTTTACATTTTAGAACAATCCGGGATTTTTACAAGATAACATCTGTTACAGTCAAGATCATGGAAAAAATAATATTCTTGACTCAGATCAAAATAATGATACTAATATTTAACTCAGACTCATTGAAGAAATATTACCTATGTATTATTTGTTTACCAAAATAAACGTTACTAGTCAGGTAGAAAATGAACTTGATGAATATTAAGTTTGGCCAAAATTGACCGTATGATCAAATTTCAGACATCTTGACATTCAGTAACTTCACTCTGATTGAGTTTTGTAACAGGAAGATTATTAGAGCTTTATTCTGTGTTCAATTTTTCTGCTAAACATTTAGATGACTAAAGGTCCATTCTTTGTGTTCTTGAAGCTCTTCCTCTGTTACACAAAAGTGAGCTTAGACGCCTGTAATATCTCACAGTTGGCACAGATACAGCTTTATGTAAAGAATTTATAAAGGATTTATGAACAATGTTGAACATTTAACTGGCGTAGACTGAAAGTCATAAACTGTACCGTTTCCAAGTCTGGTTGTGAATATTTCTTATAAATCACAGATTTCATTTTTATGACTATATATTTTGAGTAGGTTTCTATTTTATTTTATGTATCGTTTTTCTTTTAAACTCAGTTGTAAGCTCGAGGTTTCATACAGATATCTGATAATTATGCTTCGTTTTTCTGCCATACCCCTCATTTATGTTAGGTATCTTGACTGGAGACTGGAGCGAACGTTTATATATTGAAAACTTGTAATTACGAGGTTTCATATTTCGATAATTATCTTTATTTCCTTCTTTTATTAGGCAATTGGAGCCATTGGTCAAACTGGAGCGAGTGTTTATATACTGAAGAACAGTACAGACACAGATCATTATTATGTTCCCGAAACAACTCAGATTGTTTGCTACCTTCTAACGGTTCATCATGTGAAAGAAGGAACTTCACACTGAATCTCGGTGAGAACAAATTACAATTTACAAATGAAAATCTTTTTCGTGTAGACTGTCACAGTACGTAGTGTTGGTATTGCTCTTTGTCTCATTTCGTTCGGATTTTAACTGTTTTACCATCTGGTTTTACATAATAGTGTATTTCGGTTTTTGATATAATGTTACTCCATTTTTTGGACCAGTTTCTTGCAATGCATCATTTAGATAAATATTGTTAGATCGATCAAAACAAAATTAAAGCTTATGTATGAATGCCTGATTTGATTTTGGACCCAAATGCTGATCATGGTGAGTATGTTTTAATTGAAATTACTCTCTAATTACCGCTTGGGTGGCCTGGGTGGATAAAGCGTCCACCTCGGATGCGGGAGGTCCCCGGATCGAACCCCGGCCGAGTCATACCAGGCACTTATAAAAATGGTACTAGCAACTGCCTTGTTTTGCGGACTGGGTGGGACATCATACTAAATGTCTGCGGCGTGATGCCCCAGTGCTAGACATCTCTATCAACTGCCACACTGCAGACATCGTAGCGATATGACTGAAAAATTGTTAAAGCTACGTTAAAAGTCTAAATCACACACATTCTCAGTTATTAGTTATCCCCTGTTTATCATGTATCACACCATCGTACCGTTCGCCATCTAGAATGAGGTCACTCCTGTTTTTAACATTGAAGTGAGCTGGTAGATCAAAGTCTCACCATCTAGATACAGATCACTTGGTGGCATTATGATTTTAAAGGTTTTGTCCACATCATTTGCGTATCAACGATGAGTATAAAGATATCACATGGAATTGGTACATACACCGTCTTGACCGTCCAACGAAACAGGGTGAGCACAAAAATCGAACTCGTGTACAGATTTTTTGCAAACATTGATCTTCATTGGCCTGGGTTAGATTTAAAATGCGGAAATTATGCAGATACCATGTTGTAAGTATTTCTACACAGAATCTGATTTAAAATATCTTTAAAAATTGTAATCACGAATTTTCAGTTTTAGTTCAATATTTATGCACAGCATTGCCATCATTAATGGTCCAGGCTTCGTGTTCTTCAAACGTCTTGAGAAAGAAATTGAGCGCAAGTTAATATCCATAATCAGATACATTGCACGAAATGTGCCTAAGCAATTGACATTCAGCACGCGAGTATGCAATTGACATTCAGCACGCGAGAAGAGACAGCAAAGTTTAGATGATCCTGTAAATTTCATAATTTAAAAAATGATTTCGGACGTAGAGCTTGTTCTTTAATTTGGTGCTAATAAAAATTCAAGAATATTTATCTGAACTAAGCATTGTGTCTTACTATCGCTGCCCCCACACAATCGTTGCATATTCGGCATCCAGTCTATCATCATTATTGAAAAGTAAATCTGTGGGCTGGGCAAAAAATCTAATTTTTTTAAATCAAACAAAATAGATGCAAATCTAATTGGATCATGGTGAAAGTTATACACACCGTGATGTTGTAACATTTATTCATGTTTATCAAACAGTACGATGAACCCAACGATAATAGTATTATGGTATCAAGAAGCTGTCCGTTTGCTTTTACAATAAAGCGTCTACTAGTATTTGATGATAGGTTTTAATGAAGACAATTAATTATGACATTATATGTCCATGAAAATTAAAGATCGTATATTGTATTGTTACAATCAAGGGAGAGCTCTATAAAACGATTAAAATACATGCGTGAGCCTGGGTTGAAGTCGACCGTTTCTAATATTTCCAAGGATATCAAGGCAGCAGTAGTTGTCAACTATAGGGTTCTTAAACGCGCGAATATCAAAATAAATTTGCTTACTTTCATCTAATGAATACATATCACGAAACTATAATTTCACACTTGTATAGTTTATATATATATATATATATATATATATATATATATATATATATATATATATATATATATATATATATATATATATGTGTGTGTGTGTGTGTGTGTGTGTGTGTGTGTGTGTGTGCACGTGTGGCAAAATCCAAAGGTGACCACGTGAAATCAGAAACGTATGGCATGGTAAAATATTAGACAAAATTACGTGCCAAACGGACTCGCCATTAATGTCGGTTTGCAGAGAAATAGCTAAAGTAAAGAGATGCTGCTCGTAAGAAAGGTACACAAACTATTAGCATTAGTGGTAATACTACTATTATTGCTGATGTTAATGAGATAGGTTAAGCTGTTAATGTGAAATTTTACAGCTTCATCTGCCCAAGGAAGCAGACAAGAGAATATCAAAGATGATGAGAAACGCTACATATTAACAGAAATCATCTTGGTGGCTGTTGGTTGTTTACTAGTGGGCGTTGTCCTAACTGCCTTGTTATTTATTTTGTACATGAAAAGGACACAACAAGGATGGTAAGATATATTGATGCAGCTTTCTGTTGACAACCTAATTTGTTGCTGATCTCGGCCTTGTTTTCATGCGATCTCCAACCTTTTTCGTCTACCCTCCTCTGTTTCAGACTTCATTACCTGGAAAGGCAGACTGCATTTATTTGCCTTAGTTCTTTAAGAGACCTTTCATTCTGAATGATAACCCGAAGAATTTGGCAATATTTCTATTTTTTATGTTTAAAGAATTTCAGGAATGAAAATTAAAAGTTGAAAGACAACGTATGCTGATGGATATATCTAAATCGTTACTACTAAGTAAAAGACACTTCTTAAAGGATATTGTTTAATTAATGTCTCAGTCGTCTTACTGAACCTGAATCGGAACGCTCCAACTTCACTTTTCAACATAATTTTACCAATATCACGCCATCATGCTTTCACCATTTCGTCTACCTTTTAGAAATGTGGAACTGTACATCATTTCGATATGTGGATATGTTTATATTATATCACCGAAAATGATATTGTTGTTCACGTCGAGTTGGCAACATCAGAAAATCCAAATCATTACGAGACACGACACATTGAGTCATGATTTGGACTTTATGATGCTGACAACAAGGCGTGATCTAGCAATAAAGATCGAATTACTTTGATAATGATAATGTTAGTATATACCTACCAGTTTTCACCTAAATTAATAAAATCTAAAAACGTAGCTGAAAAAAACTTAAATCGCTTAAGATTTCAACCTTTGTGACATGAGCTTAATGTCAACTCATAACTGAATTTAATTTTATTAACTGCTGACATGCCCATGAATATCGGTTTTATGAATGAAGCATGTATACCAACATTCACTTATTTTCACTGCTATCACTGTTAATAAAATGAATTCTTAGACGTCCTGGGGCAGCAGCAGGAATTGTCATCTGAATACTAGGAAAAGTTTATATTTGATGTCCGGTTGATAGCTTTTTGAACTGTGTCTTTCGGGATATTGTGAGAGGCTCAGATGACGACTTGACATGGGAATGACGCCATTATTTTAACAGTTATTTACTGCGGGATTTAACAAATTGTTGGAACTTGATTATAAAGACTTGATAAAGAGAATGGTCCTCATTTCCATTTGTATTTCAAGTGAGGTCGCGGCATAGTTAAACAAGCTTGTTCAATTGTAATCAAGAAAACACAGGGAAAAGTAATTCTTGTTTGAGAGTTTGGTAATAAGGAATCGGAAAACGACAGTGTCGTTGTCCTAATCTTGGGATTTGCTGGTAAAATTATCAATGATTTTTGGGTAGAAAATTGACAGGTACATTATACAATAATGGCATTTACCTTCTATGGAGAAGTCATGAAGTTTGAAAAACAGCTGCCTCGTGAGGACCTCAGCATTTAGAGGTTAGTGTTAGGACTGGTCGGTCTGGTGTCAGGATAACCTAACTGGAAGGTACATAGTTCTACATGTCTGTGGCATGATGCCCCAGTGCTAGACATCACTATAAATTGCAAGACTGCAGACATTTTTGCGATATTACTAAAATTGTTTAAGCTACGTTACAAAATCCCCCCAAACCAGATAAACTTAACTGGTGGTATATAGAAATAAATTAGTATTTTTAGTGCAGAATATTGTAGTCTCGTCTGAAGTAAATGGGGTTACTTGTAATACTGGTGGT
Organism: Megalonaias nervosa; assembly: GCA_016617855.1. Taxonomy (NCBI): domain Eukaryota; kingdom Metazoa; phylum Mollusca; class Bivalvia; order Unionida; family Unionidae; genus Megalonaias; species Megalonaias nervosa. Next base: position 29,424 of record JAECUM010023950.1, read on the forward strand.
TGACGCAAGCCGAATGTTGAGATAAAGCAAGAGCTTGAAGGAATTACAATTCATTCTATGTGACAAAAGTTCCTGAGATTACTCTTATGACCCGTTTTGACACCGGACCCTGTCTAACATGAAAAAGTAAGTAACTTCAAAACTCTCTTACACAAATGCTCTTCGATCTCAGGCTGTTATTCTCGTCTATGAAAGTACTCAGTACGATAGACTGGGTCCGGTTTCAAAACGGGTCATAGGAGTAACCTGAGAAAATTTGTCACTCGGTGTTTTTTTTTTAAACTTCAGGCGATTGTTTTTTTTTGTCAATGTTAAACTTGCTCCAGTGAACTGTAGTTGTAATTCGGTCTACTTATAATGTGTGCAAACGCTATTATCTATAATTATTGCTTTGTGAATAGATTCATGATAGTAAACAAGTACAGATCGCTGGCATATTTGACACTGTCTCTGTCTTGGAAAAACGGACAGTTTTCTGTGCATATTTCGAAGTTATGCTTCCAAATAAATAAATAAATAGATAAATAAATAAATAAATAAATAAATAAATAAATAAATCAAAATTGGCAAACTCACGCAATACCAACATATTTACTTTACCCGAAAATCATTGGAAAATTTAGAAGTGAGTTAATGCCATAAACAGCTGTAAGATCTGTTTGATGCTAATGGTTTATTTTAGTTTCAGAAGCGTCATTTAGGTCAGTTGACATAAATATCTAAACTTGATTAGCTGTAACCTTTATAATTTATTCAAACAGCAGTGCAGAAACTATGATAACTCATTTCTTCACCCAACAAGTTGTGCTTGTTTTATATTTGGATTTAATTTTAGTAACCACCATTACAATGCTCTGTATGCATTTGTGCGTGAAATGAATTTCAGATAAAATATCAGACGAGTAATTCATAGATAAATACTAACATCTGATTCTTGTTATGTAACATTTTAATCACAAATAACCTTTATCTCTTACAATTTACAATTTTTACTTTAGTTTCTCCAAAAATGCCAATGAAGCCCAAGTTGATTCAAAACCGCAGTCCGGTCCAGATTTACAGGTAGAAGTACAGTAGTTTTCTCTTTTTGTTTCATAGAGTGTTTATAATAATGATGATGATGATGGTGATGATAATGATGACATAGATGATTTTACTATTGGAAACTTTAAAAATAATTTTTATTTCAAACGTCATTCCAGATATGACAAGAATTGTAATTCCAACAAATATATCAAATTAGAAGATGTTTATCTCAGTTTAAATAGTATTTTAAGACAGGTGTACAGTGTAAACTTTGGAACGAAAATGCCGTGGAATCCGTAATAGAGTTGATTCACGATCATATACCTGCATTTTTCTTACCTTTTTTTCCATTCATGTTTGCCTGAGATAGTGACGGTTCATCAGTTGGAGGGTGCATCAGCTTAAATTTTATAATATTATTTCTCTCACTCATATTGTCAGATAGCAAAATAATTTCTAACATTAATATAAATAATGTTTGCAGACTCTTAAAATTCTTTTAAAATACTTTTATAACGTTCAGGAGAGTGTTCATATCATATGATTTCTAATTTTCAAAAATTAAAAAAGTAGCGTCATATTCACTTCTCCATTTCTTGTAATAAAAATTATGAACGTTTCGGTTTTTAACAGTAGAAAATCTCTTTTCTGCTGAACGAGTTGCAGATAAAATATACATATTTAGGAAATACATAAAATCTATTTTAATGGCAATGTCTACGAGTATATGCAAAATACATGCCATCAGCATGTTTTCTCCACCAGAATGTGATACATAGGCGAATTTGAAAATTATGTTATGGATAACGTTTTCATGTAAAAAGTTTACCTTCCTCATTAAGAGTCTTATAAAAATATATATTCAAATAGTTAGAAATTTCAAAAGTTTTGCAGAAAATGATATTTTCATAAGTACATAGATTCATAGACTAGCACAAGGGTCTTATTATTTTTAAGACGGGTCGTTATTATTTGGTCTTTAAGCCAGTACATTGTGGCAACAGCAATATGAAACAATAGAACTGGTAATCCACAAATAATATGGAATTAGCCTTTGTCTACTTATCGGAATGTAGAAAAGAAATAAAAGAAAAAACAACAAATACATAAAATTGAGTGCAGGAACAGCTAACTTAAGGTCTGCAGTATGCTTATATTTTTTACCTACAGTTCCTGGCTGAGAATGTTGCTGTAAAGAAATATGACCCAAAAATCCCGGAAACAGCGGACTCGAAGAATGAGAATAAACCTGATGAAACCCAGTACCAATCACTCAATTCTAACCGGATCGACAATGAACAGCAAACTTACGACGAACTTCAGCTAAGGGAGGCTCGTTTTGATGACCATGGTAACGAGCCTAGTTCTGGTCGTCTAAAACAGACTGAGAACGACGAACAGACCGATTCTATGACGAGTTTACCACACGAAACTGAAGGAATAAACGAATATTCTCGTGACAGTGATCTTGATGGAAACAATTACTTCATCCTTGAGAGCGAAAACATTTCACGGGAAAGTAAAGTCAGGAATTTGGAACGTCCAGAAACCTACACTGAAGTGGGTGATGACGTCAGGCACTCAACCTTAGGAACACAGTGTGAACAATCTGATGCTGCCCATGAATATTTTGTTTTAGACCATGTCGAAAATGGGCATCATCAGGATTGAGACAGACACGAATAGAACGCAAAAAGTGATAATTGTATTATTATAACTTTTGTAACTTGACATATTTTATGTGACTGTATGTATCTTGATTAAATACTACTACTACTACTACTACTATTACTACTACTACTACTAATAATAAGAATAATAATAATAATAACGATAACAATAAAGCAACAAGAAACAACAGCAACAATAGTCGCCTCATGAAAAAGGGTCATAACGTTGTCCGCTTTTTTTAAAATTAACCCTCAATGCTATGCTCAAGATGACGTTTTTATCATATGATGACATCAGCCAATGATGAGCTGAAAGTGCCCTTAACACCTAATATGTTACGTGGGTAGCGTAGGTTTGGGATTTTCATTGCTTTTTTAATGGCACTTTTAACACATTACTTTCTATATCATCCTGCGGAAATGGGAGCTATATGTCCATCCCATGAGCACACCGAGGTAACTGACCTGCCTGTCCTGGACGGGTATTGAACCCGCGATTAGGATAGTATAGCATAACATATATGAGAACCAATGCGTTTGCTGATCACAATACAGCGATTTACTCAAAACGTTAAATATACAAAGTTTCTTTTCTGTTAAAAAAAGAATGTCTAAGTTGTTAACATTTGACATAAATGTGTTGTCTTGAAAAATGAAATAAATGTCCCACTTAGTTCTTGTCTGAGCATTAAACAGTTACGGTTAGATTCACGCCTAACTGGTGATCAGATTGGTCATCGATCCTGACCAAGAAATCAGTTTAGATGAGATTAAAGGATCTCAGTCAGTCTCTTCCAAGTTTTGGGTAGAATATTCTTTTCATCTGCGGATTTGTCGGGACCATAGTGTGTTCACCCTGAGGTACGAACATCTAACTCTTCCAGGATATGTACATTTTGTCCGATCCTGGTGCCTGGCAATTCATATAGTCCATATATGTAAGAAATCTTGTACGATCATTTTTGTGTAAATTCTCTATTTCATGCATTTCTGTCTGACCGGTCGACAACCACAGAAACTTAGTGTTGGGACGTCATTACTAACATTTGAAGACAATACCACAGCAACAAAAAGAAAAACATCACATGACGCTGAGTTGCATTTATGATCCTAGTATCTATGTAACGAATAGGTCAGGCAGACATTTTGTTTCTTTTTCGGAGTGTTCGAACACATTATTTCTTGGTTATATCCAATATATATCCGTAGCATTTATAGTACTTGCCATCAACTACACATAGTTGCCAGTTATATAAATTATAACTTGCAACTCGTCATGCTCTCGACCAATGCAAGCAGAAGACTCCATTTAGTGCTGACATTCCTTGCATGCTATCAACTTCCATTTCCTTACGCTGTTTGCATGCAATATATTATATTTATTAGTAATATTATATAATACAAACCAACACAATTTTCTGATGCATGACAAGAACTATAACAGAGAAGCTAACTTGTTGGATTTGTCTAATAAGACACTGAAGGGATGTGTGGGTTGTTGACTTTATTTACATTATTTACATACTACAATCCAGAAATGAAGTATCATTTTGCAACAAACCTATGGAAATGACTTTCAAACTTCTAAAATTTTTCTTTTAAGAAACCTTGCATTTTAAACTGAATTTTTAGGAAAATGAGTCGGGGAAGAGGCGCCATTTCCACCCACCCCGACCCACCGCAGTGGCTTTATACTCCCGTGTACTTGTTTCACTGAAATCTACAGTCATTCGAAGAAAGGTGTAACTGAATAAATAATTTAGTTTTGCTACTTGTAAGAAAACGTATCGCACTGCATTGACTTTGTCACCAAATATTTTCAAATGTATATGACTTGAAAAATATATATGTCATTGAATACTTTTTCATTTTTCTTTTCTAATCCCATTTGAAATGATTGTTCTTGTAATGCTAAAGTTCTTTCTTGGAACAACTTGTAGGTGACAGCTGTGTTTTGATAGATGCAGTTGGCTCCCGTACACCGTGTTTTTTTTTCCGGTTTTGTGTTTGTACTTTCAAATAATCGCCAGAGAAACAATAAAAAAAGTTGTAATCCTTTTCAGAAACTTATATTATAAATGGATGTTGTTGTTGTTGCTGCTGTTGTGGATTTAACGCTATTTATCAAATTATGATAGGCTGTATATGACAGCCAATTTAACTGGTGTAGGAAGAACCAGAGAAAACCTTGTTAAGAACCATATCTGGCAAACTTTCTCACACACACACACACACCTTGGCCAGGCCAGAGATTATAACCCATGCGGACTGAGGTGAGATGGCTGCGATCTGTATAAGCAAGCGCTTTAAGCCACTCAGTCACGGGGTCATCATTTTATAAATGGTATAGTCAACAAACTTAACAGTAAATGAGAAATGCAGTGTTTGCTTGCATTACTTGGCAAGTTTAGTATGATGCAAATTCCAAGATAAAATCCATTTGATTGCAAATTTGAGGAAATTGACAAACGAAGAACGAAGGAGGGTGGAGATGGAGAACAAATTAATTTATTTTTGTCCAAAACGATTTTCAAGCTAATTTCCAGAAATATGAACAAGATGGACATTAAAATGTAGAATGGAATACAATTTATGAAGACTTCAAATGCAAACAATGAAAAAGAAAATACACGTATATTAGGAAGGCCTATGTAGAAATTCACATTTTTGTAAACTGCACAACAAATTCTCATATTAAGATATTAACGGTTGTAATAAAAGTCTCACATTGGAATTGTATACATGATTAATGAATACTTTTGTCAATGCAACTTATCCAATAGATCCTTTGAGCTCATCTTTACTAGCCAATGGTCACCTAGCCACTTTATGTGGGATAGAGTGTATCTTCAACAATTAGCTAGCGAAGATGGTTCAAGCATGGAAGACATTGTTTCTTCTTTGATGGAATTCAATAAATAACAAAGTAAAATTGTGATGGTAAGACTTCCTTAAAAGAGAAGGAAGAAGTGAAGACAAAACTTTAAGAAACTGTCTGATATTGAGCACTTGCCACTAATAACAGTGTAAGGGCAGAAATTGCACATTGCAATGCAAATCTGTTGTCAGTGTGTTTAGAAAAATGTATACGTGAGTCATATATTTTCCTATTTAGCAATGTATTCAGTGACATTTGCTTGTAGTGTTTATTTCCGATTATGATTGTGCTGAAGAATGCTTCCTTATTCTACAATGAGTTGTCAAAGGTTAAGTGATGAATTGTTCTCATCGTCATACAAGTTCCATTAGGTGAGGGAGGCGAATGACATAAATTAAAGTCAATGTACTAAAAAAATATCACAGTATATCTTTCCAATAATGGAGTTACGAGTGGTCAGGAAATGCCAATTATTCAACAAGTACCCCATGTATTCGGAGCAGTGTGTGTGATTTGGATTTTTAACGTAGCTTTAACAATTTTCAGCCATATCGCTACAATGTCTGCAGTGAGGCAGTTTATAGTGATGTCTAGCACTGGGGCATCATGCCGCAGACATGTAGCAGGATGTCCCACCAAATGACATAATCCTGACGCCAGACCGACCAGTCCTGACACTAACCTCTTAATGTTGAGCGCCAAGCGAGGCAGCGCTGTTAGTTCCATTTTTATAAGTCTTTGGAAGGACTCGGCCGGGGATCGAACCCACGACCTCCCTCATCCCAGTCGGACGCTCTAAGCATTAGTCAATCGTAGCTGTTTATCCGGAGTAT
>JAECUM010023951.1:0-31282 GCA_016617855.1 Megalonaias nervosa
AAAAAAACAAAAAACAGGCTTACTTCAAATCTGAATCCATTAATTCATTTAGCATTAAACTTAAATTATTCAAAGTATCTTTGCATTAAAACATGCTACCAGCATTTAATTTTCCCCATCATGCCATAGACTAGTCCATAAAACCAGTATTCATCCATTGTTGTTGATTTGAGTATTCTGTTTGGAATTTTTGGAGGATGCCATCTATTCCATCCAGATAAAATCCTCATTTTTAGCTGCTTTCATTCAACATCATTATCTTTCTCGGGTGAAGCAGGGCAATAACCTTACATAATCTAATCGGTCAATATTCAGTTGCGTTTGTGATTGAATTTCTTGGATAGTCTTTGCAAAGAATTTCAATCAGACATTGCAAGTCCTTCAGTTGTCTAGTTATACTGGCCTTTAAGTTGCGGTTCAATTACATTTAAAAATTCTAGCTGGAAAATCAGAATCTGACAGAAGTGATCATAATGGTGTGGTCTGAGACAAAAAAAAAAATTTGAGTGACTGGCATCACTGTATATCTTCAAGTATTTACAGCTTTTTGCTCACAGACAATTGAGCAGTTGTAAGTCACTGTTACTTCATGTAGTTAACTAAATGCACAGTAGCAAAAGGTTATGATTATCTGATAAATTAATAACACAGTTCTTCATCACTCTGCTTGGGACCATGGGATATCATATGTCACAAACTCTTGCTACATCATGCAAGAACACCACATAGATGGGACAGAACTCTTAAAAAAACCTTTTGTGTTGATCTATGAAGTACCATGTATATCTCCCTCTCCAGGTTCTGCAAACAGTGAGCGGCAATCCAAAACGGTAGCAAGGTCAAGGACAAGTTTGCACAAGGTGGGGTGTTCCAGAATCTCCTCTGTTGGTAGTGGTGGGTGAGACATTGGGTAAAAGCTTGGTCCCTAAGAAACATTGAAACTTGCATTAAGAAAGTACAGTAGTGCCCAATTTGATGTCTGTTCTTTTATTTATTTTTTTTAATTTAAAGGAAAATGTGAATACAGATGCAAAGTAAAAGAGGACCTAATGATAATTTTCTTCATTTCTTCTTAATAACATCGTTTTGATGATAAAATTCTTTTGAATCTTCTTGAGCCATATACCATTAAAATGACAGAGTTAAACAGATTCTTTAGCTCATGCAAATACTACCTTTGGTTACATGAATGAACAAAACTGACCTAATCTGATTTGTAGTTCAGTGCAGGTGATCCCTTACCATTAACAAGGGTTCCATGGAACACAGTGTCTTACCTGGGAATGGTGCAATGATGGCTAGGTTGCCTGAGTGAGATATGAAGCTATAGCACATTGGAGAACAAATTTTCAACATTTAGTAATCTTATCTCAAAGCTGAATACAGCAACTGATGAACAAGATAGGAGATTTTCAAAATATTTAATATAGTGCCCTGACATTTTGGATCCTGCCAATGCCTCTTGAAAATTAATACCTATTTATTGCATCAACAAGAGAAACCAAAAAAAGCTCACTATTATTAATACCACAATGTTATAAGCTGAAAATAACTAAACCTTCTATCAGTGTATCCTTTCAATAAAAATTAGAATTTAAATCGAGGATGTAATTATAACTTCAAAAGTTTGTACTATCTGCCTACCCTCCCAGCAGTCTGTACCCCTTCCCCTTGCAATTTAACAAAAAACTGCAGTTACGAAAAGGTGCATACAAGTTATTTATTTCATTAATTTATTATTTCTAACCTGTCAGCAGGGGGTCCCTAATCCCTAACACAGTCATTGTGTTTCCTTTTTTAAATCAAAATGGGAGTTTGCGATATATATATCTTAAGCTTCCTGGAAAATTCCATTTTCAATGAAAGGGTGATGTTCCTGTAACTACACATACAAAGAAGGTAAAAAAAACTCATTTGTACCCATTCAGTATTTGCAAGTTTAACATTTATAACAAAAATAAAATTACCAAGTATATTAATTATTATTTGCATACAGTAGGTTCCATAGGATGTTAAGTTGTAAAGTTAAAGAAATTGATGTAATTATTTGAACTTAATGAAGACAATGAACTACATCACTCATGTTGCCTGAAAATATTGACTTGTTCATACAAATATGAATCCTGTGTTACTAAAGAAACTTCCATTTCATCTGAAATGTAAACAACATGACCGTGTCAGGGATCCCAAGGTGACAACCATGTTAGAAACTATAAACAAATAAATGAAAAGGCTATGTTTTGTGCATTATTACACCACTGTGGCTTTTCATTTTTAAAAGTGGCTGGGGGTACTTACAAAGAAACTAAATGAATGTCACTGGATAATATAAAACACAAAAAATATTCAAGTCTTATAAAATATCTGATGCCAAGTTCGAAGAAAGCAGACAACTATAATTCAAACTATATCAATGAGACACTCACAACTCAAGAACGGTGAACCAAAACTTTAAAATTTAGCCAGTGTGTAGCATCTGCATGTCTGCTAATGCAAGTGTAGGCATGTGCAACTTACTCTGGGGCACGGGCCAAATCAGCAATTTGTAAAGCCACACCATATGATGTAAATAATCGGATGAAATCAGGTTGTGGGTCTGCCCTCAGGCTGTACATTGCATATGCCTGTGCTAGAGATTACAAACATCCATGCTTACCCTTATTTCACCACCAGTCATCTGTGTACTGAGTAGACCCTGAACTACAGCCATATGTTGCATCCATACTGTTTCAAATTGTAAACAGGATGAAAAACACAGACCTTGATCTGTTCTGCGAAATATAATCTAGGGTCTAAGCAGTTCGCTGTTGTGTGTGTATTATAAAATAATCAATTTGGAAAAATCTAAAAAGGTTACCTTGAATCCTCTGTGCAGAATGAGAACAATGTAACAGAAGACAAATCTCAGCATCAGCAACCTCAAGAAGTCATCTCCAATAAACTGCATAAAGGAATGATCTGAAAGACAAAATTAAAACAACAGACTGAGTCAATGACTGTACATCACATGAAAATGGATGTATACATGTAATAAAAGAACTTTGGAACAGCACTGTTGCCTTGAAAGATGTAAAGTCCCAAAACTAATACAACAGGTGCTTAAAAAAGACTGACACACCCTGCAAAGAAATTATCTCTAAATAATTTCATTAAACAAAAAGATTTCAAACAAATAGCAGTAACAAGAACAGTACATGCAGAACATTATACACCCATCCTGGCAAGGTCTGTGAGTGAACTGGGTGGGATAATTATTGGACATCAAAGGTTTGAGTGTGTTGGTGTGTGTATTTTCAAAGGTTGGTAATGACCTCAGTATTGCAAGAAGAAATATGCTGAGGATAAACAATTTTTAGCAATTCTAAATAAAATAATGAAATACTGCATAAATTGGATGATATCAATCAACAATGAAATTCTTCTTTAATACACTTAATAAACATGTTGCTATAAAATCTGAAATCATATCCTTCAACTCTAATATTTCTCTAAAGACATTTTCATAAAATCTGACCCAAATATTTATATTAACACCTGTGTGATCAAAACATTGTTGGTTGTAGATTCAACACAATTTTTATCTAAAAAACATGTCACAATTTCTGAAACTGGTTACTAGAAATTCTGTGCAAGTTTAGCCAGAAATATCCCCATTTGGCAGATATTTACTATAAAATGTATGCATCACACAACAGGATATTCTGCTGAGCAGTAGTAATGGCTAACTGTGACATAATTTATGTCAAGGAACTGAGTTCAGCTGTAAATGTTCTCTGTCTTAAAAATAAAGAAATTTGTTCCTCAATGATCTTTAGATGACCATGAAGGAATCACAAAATCACAATTTTCAAAAACTTAATTGGAAAAAAGTAAAAATATGAGCATTTAATCATAATTTGATCAAGAAATATTAATCAAATTGTTTAATCATAATTTGATCAAGAAATATTAATCAAATTGAGCCGTGTGCTTTACACTATTTTATTCATATACTAAAACAGCCGAGATTTATGATCAAATTTTTGTGAGTAATTTTAACTTATTTATGTGAAAAGATTCTTTTAAATAAATAAATTTGAAAAATAATAAGAAAAATAAATATTCATGTTTATGTATTTCTGTTCCCTACTTGAAGCCAGAACTTTACCATGGAAACGAATCAGATAAGCTCTGTGGTCATAGTATACTTAATATCTATCTACTTGTGCAAAGATACAATATGTACATGTAAAATCTTGTTTTTATCACAATGAGAATCTATTGAACTGTCTACTCAGAGGAAATAAACTACAAAATTCCTGTGCAGAATTTTAAGGCTGAAGGAGCATTTTATGGCTGCATGAAGAGAGATGAATGATACTGACTATACTTGGCTGAAGTGCAATGAATACACAACTACTGGATACTGTGGAGTAACAATTGTATTATTTGATTCAAACTGAGTACGATTCTATTCTAACTCATTATTCTAAAAAAGACTTACCACTTACAAGAAAACAGTGGTTTTGTTCTGAGGTTTCAGTTCAATAAATGTGTATATAAGATGTCCATAAATGTGCAGGTGGTGTAATGTAACAGTAACAATAAGCATACTTCATAACTGGGTACTGGGCTTGGGACTCCAATCAACATTATATTCTTTGTTTAGAAATTAAGAAATCTATATCAATTACACATGTAATATTATAGCAACTATACTATATTGATCTGTTCATAGAGAATGTTGTAAAAGTTTGCTTTCTTTCATGTCAACACATCCTGTTTTGTACTTACCTGATTACCTATATTGGGATAAAAAAACAACACAAACGCCGATAATTCCGTGCAACTAGTTTCGCATTTAATACATGCTTCTTCAGGCACAAAATGTTTTGAAAGAAACGGATGACGTCTTTATATTCTTAAATAACAATTACATCATTACGTAACGTCATAAATACTATGCATCATCATAACAATTATATATATGACAGGATCTAAAAGATATACGAGTCTCTAATGAAACCTGAATCAGTAAAATAATAAAATAGAGACAAACAGTCATACATACAATTATATTGCTGTAAAGGATATACAATTTATTAATTTAAAAGAAAATTATACAATTTTATATAGTGCATTGGTATTAAGGCCATTTGGATACAAAGTATCTAATTTATGAATCCAATAAGTTTCTTTTATGAGTCTATTCATGTCTCCATGCACAATATCTATTGGCATGAAAGAAAAATCGAGTAGACAGTGATTATTGGTATTAAATAATACCAATTTCCTCTAATATTTCTACACATTTTAATACCAATAATCACTGTCTACTCGATTTTTCTTTCATGCCAATAGATATTGTGCATGGAGACATGAATAGACTCATAAAAGAAACTTATTGGATTCATAAATTAGATACTTTGTATCCAAATGGCCTTAATACCAATGCACTATATAAAATTGTATAATTTTCTTTTAAATTAATAAATTGTATATCCTTTACAACAATATAATTGTATGTATGACTGTTTGTCTCTATTTTATTTTATTATTTTACTGATTACCTATACAACTACCCAAATACACTGTTCACATATACAACCACTGCATACTTTGCTAATAACTGCAGTGAAACTTCACTAGAATACATTTCCTTATAACACAAATCTGGATATAGCATAATCATGGCATGCCTCCCAAAATTTTACAAAAATTTCACCAATTTGCAAAATAAACAAGAGTCTGAGTTAAATTTGTGGCCAGATATGTTGTTTTCTTGAAGAAAATAATCAGGATTTTTCCTGGGACATTTTTACCATACTGGGACTATCATTTTAGCTATACTATATGCACTTGTGCTGATACACTTTAATGTATTCCAATAACATTTAATACTGTATCTGATAAATAAATATCATGTCTCATAATTTAAAGACACATCACTCAAATGACACTGTCTCTTACCATTTTTGGTTATTCTATTAAAATAATCCAGGATAATTACTGACTCACAAGGTCAATATCTTTTGAATTTGCCTTGTCCAGATTGACAACGTGTGACCTTTGATGCTGATTTTGTCTTAATGCTCACACAGTCCTGTAATCAGGCAACAATAAAGCAGTCTTCTGGCAGTGTGTTATACATATTTAATTTCCATTATCAGCTCAACAATGCAACAGATATTACTGTTTAGTTAATCACACTCTTGACGATCGTTTTTTAAAAATATGGACACAACACCTTCCAAAAAATGTAAATTTACCCCCTGCCTAACTACCAACATTTGGCCTGCAACAAAGATCAGAGATTGGCAATTCCAATTCAGATAGGATTTCCTCAAAGAAAACTCTTAAGAAATGAAAGACAGGTTTCTACAGTGAATGGAAGATTTCATATACTTGGGTGGAAATTGGTGAATCTGATGGCAAATCTTCTGTACTGCTAAATTGTGTTCTAGATGTAATTAGTTACCAGTGGACAAAATGAAGGGAAAAGTGAATGTGGAGAGATGGTGTACAATTCTACCTCACTACTGCAATCTATAATTGTTATTTTATAGTAGTAGTGGTTGTCATTTGTTGCTATTCCTGGAGTTATGATAGTTCTCATTCTCATTATTTTCAGGAACAAGAAACAAGGAAAGTTTTGTAAATTAGAATTCCATCTTACCCATGAGTTACTCATATATTTACATAGCATACTCTCTGCAAGACAAAAAAAAATATTTTGATTAATAGACCTTAATTTAGGTGGTGCTGCTTTGCAAATGTCTTTTTTTTGTCTATCCAAAAAAGAAATGAAGCAATTTTTACTTTCAATTTCACCTGGCTTGAATGTAAATAAAAAGTGTTGGATTTATTCCCTTTTTATATTTGAAATAATTATCTGAGTGAAAACAAATTTATTCAATATATTACTGCAATAACAAATGTCACCATTTTGTTAGAATTGCAGATTAAAGCATAAAACCTCACAATTTCTACAATCTTCACGACTGCCTCAAATGAACTTAAAAGTACATTATATCTTTGACATTTGAAATAAATATAACTTGGATAGTTTCATGGTTTAGTTAAAGACTACTGAGTTAGGACATCAAATCATGCTATAACTTTGGGAAATTAAGAATACTATTTAAATATATGTACTTCTGTTATGTTTCATTGATAATAATTTTTTCAGATTTTTTGAAAAAATTATATGATGCTACTGTGCATTTACCCTGATGCTATCTGGGAAGATCACTGGAAATATCATATCCCTGCATCCTGCTCATTTATGTTAACTCCTTAAAAAGTTGATCATTTTTTAATCATTGAGTGTTATTCTTTGCATTTGTCTTAAATGCATCCAGCATAGAAAGTCATTGCTCAAGCCTTTGGTAAACAATAGCCAACAGATGTTTGTTCAGTTATGTGGCATATACAGACAAACTGAGTGGTGGTTTAACATAAACTGTGTCACCTAAATTTATAAATCAATTAATTTAGCTATTTATTTAAGGGAAAACAATTGTCCATCAATGCCAGCTTAATCAACTATCACACCTAAATTTATAAATCAATTAATTTAGCTATTTATTTAAGGGAAAACAATTGTCCATCAATGCCTGCTTAATCAACTATCATCACCACCACCACCTAATTCATTTTATTTTTTAGTGAAAAATGCAGACAGCTGTTTCAAACCACTCCCATATACTCATAATACTAGTTATTGTAATACTAACACTGACTGGAACAGAACTAGCTAATTGTAGGGATGGAGGGATTTGATATTATATTCAAAATATATCTCTTCTTTTTCCTCTGCAGTAGTGCAAAGTCATAGTTATGAACAAGTTTCAATGAATATTATATTTATTTTATGTTTTTTTTCCCTTCATCTTTTAGAGAATAACTCAGCTGTTGTATGAAGATCATCTCTGCCCATCAAATTAACTGGCTTATTCCCAAATTGGGTTCAGGCAGTTGTACACACTTGCTCAATTCTTCACATCAAGTATGTTACAAGGTCAATTCCCTTAACCTCCTGTATAATTTCAATTAAAATATTTTTCATGCTTAAATACAAAACTCCCAATGACTGATTTATGCATTTAATTGCTAGTCAAAATTCAGGTCCCTTGGACATGTCTAGTAATCATGAATGTTTCAGAAAATTTTGTGTTTCATAAGTTAGGTGTGAGTGCATTAGCAAGAAATTACCAATTTGTATTCTAATGGCTCTAACAGAAAAATTCTAGAAATTATGCTTTTCACTGTAATTACTATGACTACAGTGAGATTGGTTGGTAAGTACATGGATTCCAACTATTTACAATTTAGTTGCCAATACACTTATACATTTATATGTTTGTACCATGAATAATTGCCTGCCAAAAACATAATATTAAACAACCATTTTAAGTATTTGTCATCTAAATATGCATGAAGTTGGTAAATGCATCACTAAAGTGCATAGATCCATAGTTTTATGCCCTTATGCTCCCATGTGTAGCTAATAGGGTACACATGTAATAATTTTCAGTTAACTTACTGGGTTGGATCCTGCACAATACAGTATACAGCATGATCACAATTTGTGGATCCAAACCACTGTGTTATAGTGGGATTTCAGTGTATAGATGCAGTCTCAATGTATGTCATCAGAAAAATCAAACTTCAAATGCACATGCTTAATGTTGCATTGACTGCTTTCCATCAGGTCAAACATCCAAGCTTAGCACAAATAGGAGATATCAGCTAGTCATGTACATTATTTAAGAAATGCTATGCAGTTAAGAACAAGCATAATTATTCTGGTGCATTAATATTATCTTCTTGAAACATCAAATGTACAATGTGTTTGTATGTGTACATGTGTTTGTATGTGTACATGTGTTTGTATGTGTACATGTGTTTGTATGTGTACATGTGTTTCTAAAGGGGGATGATTCATTGCTTCAATAAAAATAAATGTTATTTCACTGATGAATAATGCTGTTTGGATGTCCTTCCTATTATTAACTTCAATGAAATATATGCCAATTCTAATCACCCTGCCTTTCCTTTAGTGCTGCATAAAGGGGCAGGAACTCCCAAAGCATCAAGGGAATTCATAAAAAAAAATAGCTCTCTCTCTCTCTCTCTCTCTCTCTCTCTCACACACACACACACACACACACACACACACTATACTTTGTAGCTGTACATAAATAATAGTATTCACACATACTTTGCAGTGATGAAAACATGAAAATGAATTAGGCAATTTTAATGTGAACATTTCTGATATGGAGGTGAAGATACATTACTGTTTTTTTTTTAATAACAATAATTTCAATATACTTAACTAATCTAAAAATAGCACACTAACTACAGTACATTACTAAAATAAATCTTTGGTATAAACTGAATAATTTCACACAGAAAACATTTCCCAATGCTACAAATGAGAACTGATGCTGCCCGATGTAAAAAGCATTATAATGAGAAAGAAATGTTTGCCATCTCGAAGAAACTTTGAGAATAATACAACTAATAAGAAATATTTCAAATAGTACTATAAGAAACATATCAGTTTTAATTAGTAAAATTGGAAATGAAAATATGAACATCTTGTGCATCTAGGTACAAAAACAGAACATGTCACTAGTATATATGAAACTGTTCCATGAAGTACAAATATAGATGACACATACTGACAAATATCATGATAATATGACTTAGGACTGATTTCAGTCAAAAGTGAACCTAGTCCTTTGGTCAAATTCTGTTCAAAGGTCTTTGTGAAGTAGTTCAAATGTTTTGAGGGTTTATTTTAGGTACAGTGACCATATCTGATGGTGAACTGGCCTCTTGAAAGCCCTTTCTGATAGGATGCTTCCTATCAAATTTGCTCAAATTCTGTTGAACAGTTTTTGAGAAGCAGATTTAAAGTTCAGTAACAGCAATGATATTGGACAAATCAGCATCCAGTGAACAAATCTGAAAGATCTTAGTGAAACTGGCAGCTTCACTTGAAGGGCTTGATTGTGAAATGCTCTCCTTTGGTACTACATTGAGAGGCATCTCAAATAAAGAGGGCTTCCTGTTAACAGGTCAAACAGATTTTGAACATCTAGGATACCAAAACTCACCTGAAAAGCAGTACATGAAACAATCTTAATAATAATAATAATAATAATAACAAATAATAACAAAACAACAACGTTTTTCGGTTCATAGTATTTGTTAAAAATCTGATTTTAAAAGGTGGACCTATGTTCAGAGGTCACCATACCTACTTCTTGCAATGATCAAAAGCCCGCAAGACACTGCGTGTATATTTTAGCTTACCTAGGGACCTGGACCTGACAAATAATTTGCTTGCTTCTGCCATAAACTTGTCCACTTGTCCTTGGCACTTGTCCCATAAGGTGATGGGGATGTCAATGATGTTACATACATAACAGAAAGCCATCAGAGGAGAATGCAGAAACAATGTGAACAGGTTTCCCTTTGTATGCTGGTCTGCAAAGATAATTAAATTTATGTAATAATAATAATAATAATAATAATAATAATAATAATAAGATAGAGAATCAATCAAGCTTTGCTATCACTATTCCAATATTTTTTATTACATCAACTCACCACATACAGTCACAGAATATGAACTGAAGCTAGATGTCAATAAGGAACATTGTAAATCAGCAATGCATTCAAAAGTTTTATTATTTATGCATATCAAATTTAACTGCATACTAAATCAACATGCTTGAAGTAATAAAGCAAAATCATAAGTATGTAAGTATATAAATACCATATTGATCACCTAATTAGGACATGAATTGCATCTGAAAAAAATGAAGTTTTAAATTTTGTTTAACTTTGAGCACTTGTATATATGCCCTTATTTGTGCTTCAAAAATACTGTAGGGTCTGTGTGCAATAATTTCCCATGTACACTTTGCACTGGCATGTGATTATAATTAAGATTCTGCCTTTTTTATGATAATAACTATAAACATCTAATAACATTTTGCAGAGGTCATTTCATGGAACATGGCAAAACTGTAATCTTAGTATTAACTACTGATACAACAAGCCTGATATTCAAAACTTCCTCATCTCAGGTTCATACAAACATGTTCAAAGAAAATGTTTGCTCCATAATTGAAAAGAAGCTTTACTAATTAACTATTAATTATGAACATTTAGTACACAGAAGAAGCACACCTTTTGAGAGAATAAATGTAAACTGAAAAAATTAGGATATTCTATATATGGTCATAATATCCAAATATGGCAAGGAGTCACCTGGTCAATCTTTTGAGCAGCAAATATTGCTCCAGACTTGGAAATATTATTTAACGTTGACAAATGTAGACTTTGGTCAGAATATTTCTGAGTAAGATTTGGGGAAGAGTAAAGATTTATGATCAGAGAGCTAGGTCTAAAAAATGGCAAACAGGATCACAACTGAATTTGTCAACATAAGTTACTCATAATAATTCAGTTTAAATATTTTATCTGAAGATCTGCTAAGTTTATTTGACCAATAAAATTGAAAAGAGGAATAGTAATCTTTCTTCGATGGTACCCATAAAAAACCAGACACACTGTATGTTGTGGCAGGTCACCATTAACAGGTTTACAATTTGTTGTACATTTGAATGGGCAGAACATTACATAGATTGAGCAGTACATACTTTTCTTGTCAGGCTATAGTTTTAATGCCTCTTTGAGCTGATTATTATAATGGCCATTGCTCAAAGGCTGCAATTCCCAATGACTAAATCTGGTTTTTAGAGGTGAATAATAACATCTTTAGATAATGATTAAAAAATATCTGCTTTAAAAACTTTGAAAAAACTTTAATTGAGTTTGTATCAACATATTATCAAATCTCCACAATGAAATTTTTGACACCAATGTATTATTGTTTTTTATAACTTTTATGTCCTGTGACATCTCATGAAATGACATACAAAAGCACCTCTGATAATTTACTTCATGCAAATACTGATGGTTTTAGCATGATCATTTACATTTTTTCCACAACAATCAGGAAATAAAGAAAATAAATGAATACATATCCTTTGCAAACAGAAGATTTAAAAGGTGACAGTAAATATGAATCTACCAGAACTAATTAGTACACCTGAAAGCAATTCATATGAAAAGAATATACCTTGCATTGTAGCCGGCACTTGCTCTGGTGAGAGTAAACATACTAACGGCTGTCCAAACAGGCTTGGAAAGTGCTGTAAAACACATTAAACAATTTATTATCAAAATGTAACTACTTAATGCAACAAATATCCATAAAGCATGCAAAGCATATTTTCTGTGAAATAAATTCTGAGAAGTTGGATTATTTGTTTGTTTTGTTTGTAAACATTTAACAACAGCAGTCATGAATGAAGAAGACTCAGCATTATTTGTATAGACTGGAAAGGCCTTGATGCCAGGAAAATAGCTATCAAATAAAGTCAAATTCTGCTGTGTCTGTTTTAAGTTGTTCAAAGATGTTCCTATTTTTTTTTAAACTTCTGTAATTATTTCAGAATTGTCTGTACAAACTTGAAAGGCACAAATGAAGCAGTGCTCCAATGAAATGTGGATCAAATTCATCCAACAGCTGCCGCATATAACAGAAATGTCAAATATTATATTCTAGGCATGAAAATGTCATGTACACGGCAACTAGATATGTAGCTCATTTCTTTCTTTCTAATTTTCTTCTCTTTATTCTTTATTATATTAATGACCATTTCTGAATTGTAAAGTTTCTTTCACTAGTGGAGCAACTTAAGAGTTCAACATTCCCAGCAGCCAAATATCAGTTGTGCATACTTAGCTTAGGTCAGAAGTCCTTTAATCAATAAATATTGCTTTAATCAATATAAGAAACATAAATATAGCCTAACAACTCAATACGATATATAATACATACTCAACTGTGAAAAGCACAGATCTTAATCACTGGTTATATTATAGTCTGGCAGATCAGGGTCTACGCTTTGCCTGAAATTATTTATAGTTGAGCAAACCGCTTATAAAAGATTTTTTCAGGCAAAGAGTCAACCCTGATCTGGTAATGCAATATGCGATTTCAGATCCAGATGTATACCATTCACAAGTGAGTACGTGCTACGCAAGTCCCAATATTATATGTACCTGAAATGCTGAGCTATTGTCACTGTCTATTATTAGGAATAGTGGCTTCCTTGTGTATGGATACAAGTCTCCAGGATGTAAACTGAAAAATAAGAAAAAAAAGGTAACTAAAGCTATTGACAAAGGGTGCATCGCATCTCAAAGACCCTTCACATGCTACTATTTGTTTAATTTTGTTTGACCCGGCTTTAACAGATACGGCTTTAACAGTGGAATGTTGCGAGAAAGGGGCATCTGGGAACATGAATCCGCTTAAAAAGGATGTAGAATGCTGCAAAGCCAGCTTGTTCAATATTTCATTAATATACTAGTGAGTGATAAATATGCTTCAAATCCAATAATCCCCACTAAAGTTATACTGTGGAAAACAAATGAGGGGAGACAATATGAGTCTATAACTCTTGTATATGATAATGTAGAATACTGTATGTTAGACTTATTCAAGGTCTCCTCAGCATATGCACTGCTAATTTGGTTCAAATGCAACAATTCTTAAGTAAAGTACTGCCTCAAAGTGCAATGTCAGCAGACTGAGTAATCTGGCAGCATTAATCCTGTAAACAATATCATGGAAAGCTGGAAATTCTGCTCATTCAAGATGTAATCAAAATAAAGCCCCATACCAATTTTTTTTGAAAACCAACAAGCTGTGATAAAGTTATCTTAACAGAAAGCAAAGCTGGGAGGATAGGTAATCAGGAGGCATAACTCCTGTCAAAATTGCTTTGGAATGGTGGAAATCAAACTCATGTAATGATCCATCACGATAAAATCCCCCACCAAATTTGTTTAACCCATTTTATCCTGTTTACCAATTTCAACTGCTGTGCTTGGTTCCTGAGAAGCAATTCTAAATACACTGTGGTAAAACGGAGCCTCATACAGCAGCAGTAGCAGAAATTGTGATGACCTTCACCATGTTTACTAAAAATGTTGTAACACTGTTATTTCTTTTTTAAAGTATATAAAACTATGTATCTCTGAAAAGGTAATAAAATTTGCAACACAGTGATATATGTTTTATTAAAATTTACCAATGTACATGCTCACAACTGTATTTTGAAATATGGCTTGAAAGAAAAAAAACCAAAAATTAAAAAACTTACCATGATGTTCAGTGAATCTTTTCTTCATGAAGATGAATGAAATGCTTCAAATAGTATGGAATAAAATAAAGATAATTCTATTTCTAGTATTTTGGTCCAAATTTGAAGTTTCTAGCACTGTTAGTTCAAAAGTTATAATAATTTTACTAAAATTGGACAACAAAACACCTGGAACAATTTGTTTACAACACATTCTAGAACATGTACTTCAGCGTGCAGTTTCTCATGAAAACTTGTCACAAATTAATCCTAGAAATCTTTCAGTAAGATAAAGGTAATTAATCAGTACAATTTTTGTTCAAATTTTGAAGTCCACATCATCACTATGTCAGTAATAACAATATAATAAATCGTGGCTGCAACCGAGATGAAAAATCATCCCAGACCCATTCCTCTTGAAAGTCTTCAAAGTCAGTTTCATTCTCCAAATCACTGTCGAAAAGTGCATGAAGCCATGCATCATCTCTTTCATCAACTCGATTCATATCTAACCCATCATTTAAGTCAATATTATCATCAGAATCATCCAAATTGTCAACTTCAATGTCGCTACCTTCGCTATCAATATCCATGTTTACATCTGAGTTGTTTTCCATCATTTTATCGATCGATTTTCAAACCAACAATTTCTTTTCCAACCAAGTTTTTTTTTAGAACTTCACTGCGCATGAGTGCTTTAACCATTTCCTGTGTTGGTGAAGAAGTACACAAGTATCTGTGATGTATAACACGTGTTTCTAGAGACACTACACACATATGTAGTAGAGTACGACCGTAGTCGTATTCCGGATAAAATGGGATACTATGACCACAGGCGTATTCAGGATAGAATGAGGTATTACGCCCGTAGTCGTATTCAGGATAAAATGGGTTAAAATCCAACAAACCTTGGCAACATTATGTTGTGGAAACAAAGTCAGGAGGATAGGCAATCTGGGGACACAAATTCAGTACAGGTCAAGGAACACTGTAAACTGAATTCTTTTTCAAGGATTCATCAGTACAGAGTTACATGCCAAAGATAGTCCAAGTCCAACAGTAAAGCTGCAAGAAAGAATGTCAGTGGGAAAGGCAATCAGTGTGTTAACTTACATAAATGATGACTGGAAATTGAAATCATTTTAGGGCTCATAAATATCGAGCTGCATATTAAATTTAGTTAGAATACCACTATTCACAGTAAAGTTATCTTGCGCAAACAGGATGGCAGAAAACTGAATGGATAGACATCATTATTACTCTTTCCGGGCTCCATCAACTTTGTTGAACATGGCACTATTAAGTATTCCTGGTAAAGTTTTGACAACTTGTACAAATGCAAATATAGTACCTGTAAATATGACTTATCTATATACGCTACATGAGAAGGACAATTTTTTAAAATTATATTAAGATAATATCCTATGGCTTTTCTCATTTAAGGCCTTCAGCAAACTCTAATGCCTTTCTAAACTGCCTGCACAACTTCCTCTTCAAAAGAGTTTTTTTTTTTAAATGTAGGGTTCAGACCACTGAAGGATTGTGCATTACTCACACAAATTTAAAATTTGATAACTATTCAAAGTAAGGAACATGTTCATTGCATTTGTGGTCAAATCACAAATTAATGTTTTAATTTTAATGATTCTTTCAGAATGAAAACGACTTTTTCTTTAATGAATTTAAAATCAGAATGACATTAAAACAAATGAATGGCAACAGAATCAAAACCTTTTATTTGTTACAGGTTAAATTATTGAATACTAAGACCTAATCTTGAATAAAACAAATCTGCTCTGAGCCGCATCAAAAATAAAGGCATGAGGATGTCATGTGGCATTTTAAATACCCCTATCAACCACAAAAATTTTAATATGACTGGTCAAATAAAAAAAAAATCAAAGACTTATCAAATTTAAACATAACTGCTTTCTGACTCAATATCCACGACATCTTTATCTGGTCTAAGCTCTATATTACCAGTGTGCTTCTTTCAAGGTTCCTGGTCTTTTGGTTTTATTGGGGGGATCACCATCTCGACGACTGTTTGTTACAACTCCTCCAAGATCATAGGCAGCTGTAACAGAAAATGTAGAATATACTTATTGATGAAGACATGGATAAGGGCTATTCCATTTAATAAACATACCCCTAGGGGGGGAAGGCACATTCAAAAATCGGTGACCACCCATAGAAGTGATTTTTTCCATACCACCACCAGTCATAGAAGTGAATTTTGGACACCCATGCCCATGCATAAAAGCAAATTTCGGAAATTCATGACCGTGCATACATGACAGTTTATTTGGAACAAAAACCCAATATTTACATGGTTTAAGATCAATATGTTTAAAGCACCTAATTAATAATACCTGGAAATTATATATGAAATTTTATAGCAGGGCCAGACATGTAAGTTTTAAAAATTATGTTCAGGTTAGACAAGATAATATGTGTTTTATATGAAGGGATTAAAGAATATTAAAAATACAAGATGCCTGAATTACTTTCATTGTCAGTAAACATGGAAAATGTTCCCCAACAGACTGTGAACATGCAACTTTAATTATCTTATATAAAGATGACACATGTCTCATATCACACCTTTTACACACAGTATCACTGGATACTCTGCCAACCCATCTGAAGTTTTTACATGTTTATATGTTCAAACAAACATTACAAAACAAACACATTACCATACTCTCTCTCTCTCTCTCTCTCTCTCTATATATATATATATATATATGTCTATGTCTTCAAATCAGTGAGAATGCAGAGATATCATCATTTTAGAGGAAATATTTCAAAACTCTTTTCAATGAATGTTTACATTAACTGGCTGGAATTGGTCTATTATCTTACAACTCAAAGCAGATTCAAGTAACAGTGAATTATTTATGGAGAGTACCAAACTGTATTTGGCCAGCCAATGGTAAACCCACAGTGAGTAATAAGATAAGAAGAACATGCTGGGAACCAGTCCATTTCCGGCTTACATAGAAAAGTTTCAGTTTTTAAATAGTCCCTCTAAAATGACAATACAGTGTATCTTGGAATTCTGAAAGTAAATGGTGTCTAAATGTTCCTTTTCACTTAAAGTTTAGATGTCAAATTATTAGTTATTGTAAATTTGTCAATTATTTACAAGCCACTGTGAAACTCATGTTTTTTTTTCTTCTTTTCTATAAAACATGTTGACCTTGTGAAAAGCAACAAAAAAAGACTGTTTTCAAGATATTTCTTTTTGCCACATGAAAACTGTTCCATGGAATTGTTTTTGGTTTCTTAAACTAAATGCATCTGTGGGTCAAACAAGCCCAGTATGGTTGAAAATTGTTGAAATTTGACAGGCCTAATAGTTGAACAATTAAGACAAGTACAACAATAATGCCTGAGAAGAAAACAACCTTGCATATACACACCATATCAATATCTCAATTTTCTTTTTTTTGTTAAATATGTTTGTCTGAATATATATACATACATACAAAATATCAGGTGGGTGGAGTTGGAGGAGTGTCCAGCACCAATACTGAAGCCTGTGGTTTTACAAATACAATTTCAAAACTCAGTATTTTCTGGACATGGTTTTCAAAATATACAGACTTTACTCTATATTTGTTTCAACTTATGGGATATAATTCCCAAGGGCTGTTTACATGTAGGAGTGACTTTAGGCATAATTTGTTTTACCAGAATGTAAACTCCCAAGGGAATACATCCCGTAATATGAAAACCAATGTTGTTTAATGATATATTGCATTTCTTTACATCAATTTGAAGATAAACTAGGAGATTAACTCTGCATGGCCATCCTCAAGGTAAAAATTTACACAGTTCACATAACACTATGCAAGAGTACATTCTGACATAATTGTGTTAATGTGTATTGAAACTGACAGATATTTTGTTACATTTCATTTACCAAGAATAAGTAAACATTAGCTTAAATCAATTTTTAGCTTAAAAGAAAAAGTATTTCTAAAATCTGGCTACTGGGAAATAATTCCCACTAAAAATTATTGCTTTTAATTTGAAAAGAAATCTTTATAAATCGTTGACAGAAGTGCAATATAACTAATAAAGAGACGGAAATAACTTCTTCAATAGAACTGACAAACTTTTTTCACTCATTTGTCTTTTTTTGTTTCTTGACTTACTGCAGAAAATTGGCTTTTCTCATTGCTGAAAATAATCGTGCAACAAGAACTTTAATTCTGGTACTGTCAGTCTTGATAAAGGTGAGTCCTTAAAGCTATCAATAATTTTCTTATGCTCCAGATTTCTTTTTTCTTTCTCCTTTATCTTCAAAATATATTGTTCAGTGTCCAACACACTTGTACCTATCAAGTTACTCACAGTTTCTATATTGTTTTCCAATTCGTCTGGATTATTATCCATAAGAAATTTAATGTTTCGAGATGGCAAAATAAAATCAAGAGTTGAAACAAACTCTGGTATACCCGATTTAACAGGCAGTTCAGCGATAATGTTTACAGCATCCTTGTATGGTAAGTAATGAAATTTATGTAAAGGCTGATGTCTAGGATTGGTTGAATTTCATATCTGGTAATTGTGGATCCATCATTTGGTCTGTAAGTTGCAAAACTATAGTGATTTAACACTGAAGATGTGGGGTCAGTCATGTAGTGGTACAGAAATGTAGCACCTTTTGCTATATCCTCTGCAAGTTCATACATCTTACAAAGTTTTGACCATATTTCCCCACTTGGTGTTACAAGAAAGTTATTCAACTGTTGATGTTCTGTAGTATCCCTTTCTAAAAACTTCTTTATTTTCCATTCGTGATTCTGGTTCAAGACCCATTTTTCCATATCTGGTGGACTACGAGCATCCAATTTGTCTTCTGAAATATGGGACACCTGAATTTGCTGTACAGCATCTTTTCTGGCATGTTCCATATTTTCTCGAAATTTATCTACATGAAACGCTCCAGCATCATCGAACTCATCTAGATATGCATATTTTGATGAAATCACACCTCCCTGGCTTAATGCATGGCTTTTTGCGGCATGTACTCGTTCAACACTGCGGTATTTTGAAGCACCTTCTGCCAGGCTCTGGCATTTATATTTATCAAGGTCTAGTAAATACCTAATCAAGACCAAGCAGAATTGGGTTATTTTATTTCTTGGTCTTTCATCACCTCCTCCATCCACAGTGACTAGAATTTGAGACACTAACTTACTGTGTTCATCTAAGAAATGGTGTTTATACCTGTCCACTGACATTAGGTGTAACATTTCATTCATATGTCTGAATGCAGTTGTGTGTTCAAAGAAATGAATTCTGACAACAGAGGCCCCACTTCCACCTAAACATGTTGTTGAGATACCAATAGTTCCAATTCCTGACTGCAGATGAAGTTTCGAGTCAACTGTTGCAACTTTAACAAACTGGTAAATGGTAATAGAAAGCGCTCTGTTTGAATCTTTCTCCCAATCATGATCACTGTACTATACTCTGATCCAAGATTTAGACGAGCATTGGACGACTTCAACATCTGTGTGCACCAGTGCTTTGTCATCTCTTGCTAAGATGCAATATTGTTGCATTGATCTGAGCGAATACTGCAAATCTGCCATGGCATAATGAATATTTATTGATGGATGATCAGTAATATTTCTAGTAGCCTACTTTAGAGAGATCCCTGGATTAATGCTCTTCCCTTCATGGTGTCGTTTGGCCTGTAAAGATTTAGATCTGAAAGTTTTCAGTGTAGGTGTATGCTGTTGATAAGGCTATTGGAATGCTGAAAACCGGATTCAAAATACTGATGGCTCTTGGCATATCAAGCCAGGATTTTTCTCCAATAAACAGTGTCTCACAAATTAATCTTGGGTGTGACTTAAGTCCTAAACCTGTGCTATCACATAATGATAACAAACATGTCAGCTCTGGATATTCTTTTACAATGGACGGTCGGCCCGACCCTGGCAGTTTAGTTGGTATTTCAAGTTTGTGCTTTTTAGCCTGATATGCAGTATCTGAACATTGAGTGATCTCTTCAATTAGTTTAATTTTTGCTGAGGTCTTGACAACGTTGTGTTGCAAAGTC
The DNA here is from genome assembly GCA_016617855.1 of Megalonaias nervosa. Classification (NCBI taxonomy): domain Eukaryota; kingdom Metazoa; phylum Mollusca; class Bivalvia; order Unionida; family Unionidae; genus Megalonaias; species Megalonaias nervosa. The sequence goes on from JAECUM010023951.1 coordinate 20,299, forward strand.
CTCTTGTCAAATTTCAGTTAACTATGCTTTGAAAGATAAGAAGCACTAGTAATAATAGTCAATATAAATTTTAAAAGCTGTCTCTTTTTGTGTGGTTGCAAACCTAAGAGCTGGCTTAATGAAATGCTGAACACGTTTCATGGTTTCTTCTTTGATCCATTTATCCTTAGATGGCCATTCAAGTTCACTGATGAAGCATCCCCATTATGCACTAGACAGTCGTTTTGTAAAGTGTGCCTGTGGTCCAAATTTACTCAGTTTGTAGACAACAATCAAAGGTAGATTACAAAGAAACAAATTTCTTGTAACAGTACTTTTATATACATATGACAGAGGTGTACATTTTAAATCACTGTATTCACTTCTGCAGTACTTAGCATAGAGATCCCAAGCTTCATGGTCAGAAACGATCAACTTTTCTATCACAAAATCTGCTACTTTTATTAGCCCATATGATTTAATACAACTTGAAACAGCATTTTTTTCATTGTTAGTTTCAGTTTTCAAATGATGCAAAGCCTCTTCCCATGTTTTGTTGTTGCCTGAAGGATTTAAATCATACCACATACTGTTGTTTATACATTTTGTTCTTCTTTCAGATCTTGCCAAGTTCGAATTTTTGTTGTTCCTCTTTAATAGCTGGAGCTCATTTCCATTAAAACTGTTTAATCTGTGGTGTTCCAAAAGTGTCTGATGCAGATCGTTTCGTTTTTTTGAATTATTTGAGTAATCTCTCCATAGGATGAACTGGAGTTTATTATATGGCAGTGTAGTCTTCAACTAACCACTTTGGTGAAGTACCAGATGGCAAAAATGCAATGGCAGCTCCTATGCCAGGCTTCACAAGTGTTTCGTGATACGTTAGGTTTGCACTGGAATAGTGCTAGTGCAGATGAGAGTCTAGCAAGAGCTGATCGCCCTTCTCATTTATTAGCACAACAAAGGTGTGGTTTGGCTTCAAGGTAAATACCATCGCCTGACGCTTATTCTTTTTCATGCTGTTTAAGTAAAACTCTGTAACAAGCTGAACAGGAGATTTGGGAACAGCTCCAGGGCTAGTTGGCCACCATGTTTCAGCTGCAATCTCAAGTGGTGTATCCACCTTAAGCTTTGTAATTGCTTCATTTACTGTAAGGGGCCCTGTGACATCTTTTTTCCACAAGTCACATGGTTTCTGGATTATACCCATGAACATGGGAAGAACATCTTTGACATTTTTGAAATCTGGAAATGATTTTGTAAAGTACATCTCTGTCATCATAAAGCAATACCCATACAAGCACTACTTCCTTCCTCAGAGTGTTGTCCTACTCCACAGTTAAACTGCGATGCATTCATAACTTCTGCTTCTGCAGTCATTAATGTACCAGGAATTGATGCAGACCAGCTTGCAACAAAAGATTTTACTGTTTTAACATATCTGGTCATCACTGAAACAAATCCTTGGCCATTCATGTGTTCCTCCGATTTTATCAGCGGTAACAGTTTCAACTTCAGCACAAGGATTTCATCCAGATTCACAGTGCATACATAGCCAGCAAGGCCAACCAGAGTACCATAGGCTATAAGGATTCCATTTTGAATAATTCCAACTTGTTTTGATATATGTGACATGCTTACATCTTCAAAAAACTCTGTGCTAGAAAGTTCCGAAACACAATTTAGTTTGTCCTCATCAAAAGTCATATGTTTATCAACAAGACAGTTTCCCTGTTTGTCTACAACATCTTTACACTGTTCATGAACACCATAACACTGTTTATCACCATCTTTAGACTGTTTGTCTACAATATAATTATACTGTTTGTCAATATCGTCATTATACTGTTCGTAAACATCATCACAACCCTGTTTATCTCCAACATCATTACACTGGTTGTCTTCAATATCATTGCCACCATGAGTATGACATAGTTTGTGTACATCATCATGACACTGTCTATAACATCACTGTCAGCACCACTATGACAGGTTGTGTATACAACGGCATCACACTGTGTCAACATCATTACATTGTGTGTCTAGAACATTGTGTTTGTCTACAACATCATTGACCTGTTCATCAAGGATAATCTGTTCATGTCCATCATAATCAACTGTTTCATCTAAATCAACATCAATCTGATTGTCAAAACAAATTGGTTCTTCCTCAACCTGTTTGTCAACACAAATCGGCTCCTTTGTATCTCCCAGTTTTTCTGTTCTTCTACATTTCAATTCAGACGCAGTTTTAAACACAAAAGCACTTGTGGTTTTTCTGCCTCTTTTCTTAGGCGGTCCACATCGTTCCTTATCATACAAGACCAGTCCATTTTTCTGCCTCTTTTCTTAGGCGGTCCACATCGTTCCTTATCATACAAGACCAGTCCACCTATCTCTTGCTCTAAAATGATAGTAAACACAAATCTGAATTTTATTCGAAATTCTCAAACACACATTCAAAACACTACTTCTGTGTAAAATATGTAAATTATATTTAACAGTTCTCCAGACAGTTTTCAGACTATTCAGTATGGTACAGGTCAACACTGGAAGAAATCATTAATAGCTTGTTCTTATCCAGTATCACAAAACAAGTGAAAATTAGTTTAAAGTACAAGTTGTAACTGTGACTATGTGATCAGACAATGTTCAAAATGCTAGTGTAAATGTGTTTTTTATTTAGCAGCTGCTGTATTGATAAACTCTCTTGTTAATCCTTTACTTAACCCTTACCTGCTGTATATGAGTACAATGACTTCTGCAAACAGTGTAGACCTGGATCAATTTGCACATCTGTGCATTGTTTGCAACTCAGTCAATAAATTCTCCGAAATGCCATTAACAGATTGATCCAATTTGAAAGAATGAACTACTCATTGTTGAAATACCATCGATTACGGGATAAGGGTTAATATTTGGAAACACTCAATGGAGTTTTTCCAAACTAATACTATCTTGAGCTTTTTTTTGTAGTTTTGCTTTTAGTTAAACTCAGAATAAAATGTCAATCAGAGTGAATATACTAACATATCTACACATAAATCTATAGACTACAAGTTCAAATGGCGAGATAAAATGAGCACGCCAATATGCTTAATAAGAACTAAGTATAGAATGATTTTTAAAAAATGCCTCAACATTTACTTTTGTTTAGAAACTTGTCTGATTGGACAACCACTTAAAAAATATACTTGTTGAGTAAAAATCAATCTCTTCAGTTTCGTTTACCTTTTCATCACCAAGAACTATATGTTGATGTCCCTCCTATTTTATCTCAAGTCAAGATGAAAGATTTGGCAAAGAAAACAGAAAAAATAGAAACATAAATACTTCATTCATATATATATATATATATATATATATATATGTTATTTACTGAAGACCATTTGAAACATTTTTACATTCAACCCATTTCCATGGTGACAAATCAAGGTTTTTAATAAAGTAACTCAACAAATGAGGTTTTTAATAAAGTAACTCAACAGAAAGACAAATTTGGGCATAGTAACACCTACGGGCACAAGCCAGTTAATTTTATATCCATCCCATTTGATCCCTGGTCAATATGAATGATTGGGCAAAGAAAACAGCATATACCTAGTACAGACACAACAAGATTTGATTTGTATCCACATTTTTTCATTCTGTACTAATGGACAGAAATTTTAAATATGTACAAGTCGAGGCTTTTAGTAAAGTGACTGAACAAAAAAATTGGGAGTCCATTGACAGTACCACACGTGCTCGACGCAAGCTTGATGTTGAGAAAAAAAACCAACAATAATACAAATGAAAAAAATCATACAGAGCGACAAAAATATCTCAGATTACCCCCGTGACCCATTCTGACATAGGATCCTGTCCATCATACTATATAAGAGGCATAAGGTCCTGTCCATCATACTATATAAGTGGCATAGGATCCTGTCCATCATACTATGTAAGAGGCATAGGATCCTGTCCATCATACTATATAAGAGGCATAGGATCCTGTCCATCATACTATGTAAGAGGCATAGGATCCTGTCCATCATACTATGTAAGAGGCATAGGATCCTGTCCATCATACTATGTAAGTGGCATAGGATCCTGTCCATCATACTATGTAAGAGGCATAGGATCCTGTCCATCATACTATGTAAGTGGCATAGAATCCTGTCCATCATACTATGTAAGAGGCATAGGATCCTGTCCATCATACTATGTAAGAGGCATAGGATCCTGTCCATCATACTATGTAAGAGGCATAGGATCCTGTCCATCATACTATGTAAGAGGCATAGGATCCTGTCCATCATACTATATAAGAGGCATAGGATCCTGTCCATCATACTATATAAGAGGCATAGGATCCTGTCCATCATACTATATAAGAGGCATAGGATCCTGTCCATCATACTACATAAGAGGCATAGGATCCTGTCCATCATACTATATAAGACGCATAGGATCCTGTCTATCATACTATATAAGAGACTCTCTTATGTAGGGTCCTATCTCAGAACGGGTCATGGGGGTAATCTGAGGTATTTTTGTCACTCAGTATGATTTTTTCCTAATGATTATTTATTTTTCTCATCAAGCTCACGTCGAGCTCCTGAAGTCAGTACCAATCAACAGATAAAATGGGCACACAGTCGTAAATATTAATAAACCTGTAAATGAAAAATGTACACACACCTAACTTCCATTAAGTCACGTAATGCAACCATTCGGATCACATTGACAATTTTTCCTAGCTGATATGGAGATAGTTGAGTAGTTATGATTGGTATGACCGAATCGCGTACATTCAACCAAGACTCAGAGGCTCGCATAGTTGCGTACATTTTAATTATCAGTCATACATGCACTATAAAATACTACAAGGGATGACACTTCTCACGCTACCTATTGAAGAATCAATGCTGATATTTTATGCTAAACTGCGCGTAGCGCAATAAATTTGGTACCAATGTTTAGGTCAGGCATTCAACTTCATACGCCTACTAAAACTTTTACATAGTATTTATATGATAACGGAATGCCAGACCCTTTTCTCACGCTATCACTCTACATGACCATGATCGCGCCCACTTAATATGCCAGTGTAAAGCACAGAATGGAATACTCTCCCCGTTTTAGTCAACTGAAAATCTGTTTATCCCTAAGTTCCATACCCCATTTTCCGTTAACCAATGAGAAGACAGCATTCCATTCTATGCGTTGCACTTGCATACTTAATTGCATGCGATCATGGCCATTTAGCGTGAGAAAATGGACTGGCATTCCAAAATGTATGATAGTACAACAAAATTTTAGTATGCATACAAAGTCGAATGCCTAAGTTAAACATTGGTACCAAATTTATTGCGCTACACACAGTTTAGCTTAAAAGGTCATGTGAAGTCGCATCAGAAATTGCATAATCTGGTTTATTTCAAGGTCATGTTTTTTTGGGAAGCACGAGCTTGTAATAAAAATAATTCTAACCAATCAAATAGAAGCTAAGAGATGGGGACTTTTTCTAAGTTTGCAGAGTTTCAAATGATTTTCAAACTTAATTCTGAGGCTGAAGAATGTCTCAACCTTGTATCTGTCTATGGTCAAGTTCTCACCTCTAAAAGTTGCCACAGATGACTCCAGGCCAACCGAAGTCAGCCATTATCCCCACATCTTCGACGGACCACATGTTGTGTTGTCTTTCTATCGCCATTTTTTGTCATGTGCTAAATATTCGGCTGCAGCATCCATACCATATATAGCTACACCCAAAAACTTCTGGAGACCCATGTTCCGATTGTTTCCGTTTTTCTGTTACAATTTATTGGAAATTGCCGACTGAGTTTTTCTTTTCCCTGAAATTCCGCGAATTACGATGAGTGATCAGCAATGACATTATTTTTGTTAAAAAGGGGGCTGGGACAGAAGAGAAAACAAAAACAATGGTGGCATGACAGAAACATATTATTAAAATAAAAAAGGCACCACCGATAGAAGCATTTTTTCTTTTGATATGACATGGCACAGAAGTGATTATTGTTTATTTATGACCATTCATGGAAGTGTTTTATTTTGCCATCAGTGGGGTAGTGGTATGTTTAAATGGAATAGCCCTAAGTACATTACTTCGAAGGCTTTCCAATATCAGTGTACAATGTCAATATATGTACTGCTTCAAAGAATTTTTATTTCTGTTGCAATTACAAAATTACTGGTCAGGTGCAACTAGCTGCAAGTACAGTTTTTATCTGTTTCCAAATATCCATTAACCATATGCTTCAAACACATCATCCTACATTTCCAACAGAATGTAAAGTCATGAAACAGAAAAATACAGGCAAATATTCATAAACCATATTGTCAAGCTCTTTTGTTTTGTCCCACTTCATCTCTGAGAGACAAGGATAGACCTAGGATCAGCCATCACTCGAATATCAGAATGTCTTCTCACTGTCAGTCAGGACATACATGCTAAACGGTGTGGATCTAAATAGTTTTTATGTTGTGACCCTGTCAGGGTAAACATCTAAACGGTGTGGATCTAAATAGTTTTTATGCTGTGACCCAGTCAGGGTATACATGCTAAACGGTGTAGATATAAATAGTTTTTATGTTGTGACCCAGTCAGGGTATACATGCTAAACGGTGTGGATCTAAATAGTTTTATGATGTGACCCAGTCAGGGTATACATGCTACACTGTGTGGATCTAAATAGTTTTATGTTGTGACCCAGTCAGGGTATACATGCTAAAGGATGTGGATCTAAATAGTTTTTATGTTGTGACCCAGTCATGGTATACATGCTAAAGGGTGTGGATCTAAATAGTTTTTATGTTGTGACCCAGTCAGGGTATACATGCTAAACGGTGTGGATCAAAATAATTTTATGTTGTGACCCAGTCAGGGTATACATGCTAAACGGTGTGGATCTAAATAGTTTTATGTTGTGACCCAGTCAGGATATACATGCTAAAGGGTGTGGATCTAAACAGTTTTTATGTTGTGACCCAGTCAGGGTATACATGCTAAACAGTGTGGATCTAAATAGTTTTATGCTGTGACCAAGTCAGGGTATACATGCTAAAGGGTGTGGATCTAAATAGTTTTTATGTTGTGACCCAGTCAGGGTATACATGCTAAACGGTGTGGATTTAAATAGTTTTATGTTGTGACCCAGTCAGGGTATACATGCTAAAGGGTGTGGATCTAAATAGTTTTTATGTTGTGACCCAGTCAGGGTATACATGCTAAACGGTGTGGATCTAAATAGTTTTATGATGTGACCCAGTCAGGGTATACATGCTAAAGGGTGTGGATCTAAATAGTTTTTATGTTGTGACCCTGTCAGGTAAACATCTAAATGGTGTGGATCTAAATAGTTTTTATGTCGTGACCCAGTCAGGGTATACATGCTAAAGGGTGTGGATATAAATAGTTTTGTGTTATGACCCTGTCAGGGCATACATGCTAAAGGGTGTGGATCTAAATAGTTTTTTTGTTGTGACCCTGTCAGGGTAAACATCTGAACAGTGTTGATCTAAATTGTTTTTATATTGTGACCCAGTCAGGGTAAACATGCTAAAGAGTGTGGATAAAAACAGTTTTGTGTTATGACCCTGTCAGGGTATACATGCTAAAAAGGGTGTGCATCTAAACGGTTTTTTGCTGTGACCCAGTCAAGAGTATCATACTCAAGGGTGTGGATCTAAATAGTTTTATGTTGTGACCCTGTCATGGTTTACATGCTAAAAAAGGGTGTGGATCTAAATAGTTTTATGTTAGGGCTCAGCTGCCATGTATGTTTGCCTCAGGGCATGACCCAGGGATATAAGTCAAAACCTCACTGAACATGCTTTGATATATAGTCACACACACACTAAGAAATAATGAGTTATTTCATGTAAAAACAGCCTCCAGCTTTCTTGTCCCACCCGAAGGGATAGATAAAAATTCTCAAACTGCTGTCTTATCAACAGACCACCCCACGATATGGCCCCCAAGATATTCTATTTGTTTTTCGGTTCATTTGTTTGTGGAACTGGTCTACATCAGCACAAAAAACAAATTCATTAAAATGTACCCAGGGGTTGAGGTGGGTGGGGCCAAAGGCAGTTTGAAATTGTACCACCTTTCCATAGAAGCAATTATCACCCATTTTACAGCCACCCACCCTTGCAAAGATTTTTTGAAACTGCCATCAGCCCACATCCCACCCCCCATTATGTTTTAATGGAATAGCCCTGAGTACATCAGGCAAAGTTGAGTCCATGAACATTATATTGTGCCATACAGAAATGTGTTGCAATTAAGTGCTTTCACAGTATTTTTTGCAATACAAAAATGTGCTGCAATGAGAAGCTAAGGACAAGTCTGCCACTTTGGAATACTCGAGTCTTAAATTTGGTACCCTTGAAATATACTGCTATTACTGCAAATTCATTGCCATTCTCACCATCATCTGTATGTTTTGCATTCCCTAGGCATCCATCAGCAGATATATACAATAACATGGCTCCATTTGGAGGCAGTTCCTTGAAGCCAGAAGAAAGGAATGTGTTGAGCTGGCTGTATGTAGGCTTGTACAGGAGGTACTTGTGAGGGTTCTCGCGCTTGTTTGGTTTATCTCCATTCTCCTACAAAAATTAGAATACCAAATTATATCAAAGCACTGACAATCCTGATGACTTGGTGGATTCTGTCAATATGGTACATTAAACAGGATGAACAAAAATCATGAGATATTTAAAATCATCTTCCTTTATATTATGATCATAAGCAAATAACCCTCAAAATACATATAATTTGAAATAAATATTTTGTCTCTTCTTCTCTGTATATTGCAAGTAAATTGAAACTAGATAAAATACTTATTATCAAAATATTTAAGCTGCTATGATTTTTTTGGTCATTTTCCATTGAAATGTTCTATTAAGTACCACAAAGCTGTCAATATATGTCAAGGAATGTAACCACTGAATCTAATCATTTCCTCGTAAAACTGATGTTACGTGTAGGCTTGTACAAAATAACAAGAGAAAAGAGTGAAGTCAACAAGCTATTTTAACAAAATAATTTATTTCCCTAGAAAACAATGTAAAAATTGGAAATAGGGACTTACGATTTGTGAATAGAATCCAAAATTTAATCCTAAGACTGAAAAATATAAGTCCTATCACTAAACAGTTCTAATTGAATCTGGGTTCAAATCTTGATGAAATTCCAATATGGAGGTGATGACGTCAGATGATGTCTGTACTAATGGCAACAGATCCTCAAGAAATCAGTTTATAATGTTTCCGTACAGAATTCCAGAATAAATTTCCACTGAATTTCTTTGTCCCAGAACTTTTTATAAAAGGTACACTTGTTTAGTTTTCTAGAGAATAAATTATTAAATTCCAAATGATAGATGAACTTCAAAAACAATCTGACGTCTACAATTGAAACACCTTGTACCTTCAAGGTGTAAACATATGACTCTGACTAGATCTAGTAGAAAATGGCTGTATTATGCCTCGATTTTAGACCACATGATGGTTCACGTGACAGGCTACATGATTTCTAACTTGAACAACGCAATAAAAAAATGACAATTATCACGTAGCTAGAATAGCCCTATCTAAGAATCAAATTCTCACACTGGAAATATATAAAAAAAGAAAGGCTGTTTTCAACTCAGCTAACATGTGAACCGAAATGACCTTGGCAATAGCCAATCGTCTTCACTCGATGTTTACAAAATCTATGAACTAAAAATAGTGCTGAAGTAACTTATAATCTAATCGGGTCAAGCCAAATTTCGGAAAAGAGATTCAAATCCAATGAAAATTATCATTACAATAAAATGCAATGAAACAAAAATAAAAAAAAAAAGAATTTTAAAACTAAGACACAAGCAATTTAATTACATATACGTAACACTGGAATTTGAGTTTTGTCACTTTAACTACAATATGACTGGAAAATTCAAGACCTAAAGACCAACAGAGCTAAATTTTGAAAAGTTACTATAATTACAAACACAAACTTCATTGTAAAGAAAAATGGACTGCATGCCATTATAGAGGGATCCCAAAAAAGTAAACCACAATTAAGTGCTTTCTGTAGATTCTTGAAAATGGAACACCTGGGGCATATTTATGCCAAGAATTTTAGTCTTTTTAAAAAGAAGCAACTACAAGAAATATTTTATAAACTGCAAGTTTGACCCAAAACCTATTCAAGACCTAAACAAAGATCATTTTCACTGCCAAAGCTAAGACTGTCTTATAAATGTAATGTCTTGATGATGACTGCATATCAGGTTCTAACAACTGATACAACACAATCAACAGCTCCGTTTTTAGCATCATAATGGTTTTCTTCAAGTGGAAGAAACCAGAGATGGTAGGCCAGTTGCTTGGCTTTTTAATGGCACTTTCAACCTACTGCTTGCTATATAATGTTGAGGAAATGGTAGCTAAGTGTCTGTCCTAGGAGTCTGTTTGGGCATGTATCAAATATGTGACCCTTGAAAATACAAGTCCAATTCCCTAGAAGACACCAGATAACCTGCAGAAAACCACTGAACTTTGATTGGTTACTACATATCCTTTTACACTACAAAAGTATCTCACATTGTGTAATTAAAATTTTTGTTCACCTGCAGCCATACTTCCTGCTGTTAACTCTGAAAAATTTGTAGTCAGGTTTTTGTCATTAACCCATTTTATCCTGTTTACCAATTTCAACTGCAGTGCCTGATTCCTAAGAAGCTATACTAAATACATTGTGGTAAAACGGAGCATCATACAGCAGCAACAGCAGAAATTGTGATGACCTTCACCATGTTTACTAAAAATGTTGTAACATTGTTATTTCTTTTTTAAAGTATATAAAACTATGTCTCTCTGAAAAGGTAATAAAATTTGCAATACTGATATATGTTTTGTTATCATTTACCAATGTACATGCTCACAACTGTATTTTGAAATATCACTTGAAAGAAAAAAAAAAAACAAATTAAAAACTTACCATGAT
>JAECUM010023952.1:0-20338 GCA_016617855.1 Megalonaias nervosa
TATATATATATATACCGAGAAGGATAAGTAAAGCTGATTGAAAGAGATTGCAGTATCCTGAAAAATCAATGAACGAAACAATATAGAGATCAGTGGTAACTGTGTAATTCGGTTACAGATGCTTTTAGTGAATGTTCATTTCATCAACTGCAGGTTAATGCAGTTCAGTAACAACATTTAATGACAACAGTGGACTGAAAGTGGCTCTTCGCAGAGATCGGTTTAGGCAAATTCCACTTAACTAGGATCAGTCATGTTCGATATAAACAAAATGATGGAAAGGAAGTTTATAAGGGTGATCTTTCGAATAGAAGAATCTTTCCTGGTACAAATATTTTATATGAAGATCATTGTTATGCAAGCAAGACTTACAACTTTTCTCCACTATAAATAAAAAAAAAATCACTTTCCTCTTTATGCATGTTTGCATATATGACATTATTCATTCTGATAAGAAACAACAAACGAGAGAGAGAGAGAGAGAGAGAGAGAGAGAGAGAGAGAGAGAGAGAGAGAGAGAGAGAGAGAGAGAGAGAGAAGCGAAACCAAGAGTGCGCTTTAGTATGTGGAGTAATAGTTTTGGTCATCTTCGCAATCAAAATTTTAATTTGTTAACTCTGTCGGTATGGTTAGCATATAGGAACTTTTGCTACCGAAGATGTGCTTTGTTAAGATGGCCATTATTGGATGGAAATAATCTAGGTTAATTTCATATGTGTATGACTGGTTTGAAAGCTTTCTTGATAACAGGTTTCTTGGAATGGATATAGGTCTGAATTGATGAACAGTAATAAATGCATGCAGTCGGGCATTAAATGAATGCTACGATAATGCACGTCATCAGTTGCTCCACCATCATTAAGAACTTAAGCAACAGTAGTGCAGACACTTGAGGATTTCTAAAGCTCAGTGCGACAGCTGCAGTGACATCAGTTCCAGCATCACTTTTATATATAGATTATAGCTCACTGTGAAAGAGCGGAGCCTCCTTTTATAAGTTAACTTGTCAAATAAAAATGTGGCACGATAATCAGGCGGTTTCAGTAGAACCAAATTACCCTATAGCTACTTACGTAGCTAATTCACTAACAAAAATGATTTAACACCATTTTTGGAATGTCCATTTTAAGGATAGCCCTTAATTTATATCTTCTTGCATAACTTCCTTGGTTTGTCATCATCTTTGTAGATGCTTTTCACAAGTGTTTTAATATCACCGTCTCTGAACACTCTGATTCTTGACTTTACATATTGGGGTCCTCAAAACACGAGGACATGAAGACGCTTTACATGAAAAGTGTTGTTTGACCGGGAATGAAATCTCTCTTGTTACATATTCCAATATCTTATTTGCATTGGTTTAGAGTACATGGCTCAAGGTAGCATACATCAGAGAAGTTCACTGTAGCTTTTCCAATGGAAGATAATTAACATCTTATAGGACTAGCATAGTAACATACGTTTCACCAACTAGTACTTTTTCATTTTTTTGAAAGCATTTGTGTGTGATTAGAGAAGGAAATTATCCAAACAAGCTAAAATGCCCTTTTAGCTTTGTTAAAATCATTACAGAACAAAACTATCATAGAGTGTTTTCAAGACAAATCTCCATGGTCCTCCACTCGGAGCCCTATACGCCTTAAGTGAGCAAACCTCCTCCTTGCCTATAGTGTCAAAATCCTCGGCTCTAGTGACAAGACCCCTCTTTACCTCTAATGACAAAGACCCTGCTGGTAAGGACATACAGAGGCTTTTCATATTCAGTAGCTGTATATGGTTATAAGCTGGGGAGATAAAAGGTTTCCCGCTTAAGATCAAAGGGAACCTCTGTATATTGCCCATTAAACATAATCCAAGAGTATTGTTCAAACTCTATCTGGCTAGTGTAGGCATATGGGCCATGCATAAGACGCTCAAGAATTCTTAGATATGTTCGTTTCATTATTTGGAAGTTACATATATTTTGAATTTATACGAAAACACCCCATCATAATCAGTGCTTCAGGGGCTTTATGAAATTTATAAAATCGTTGTGTATATCTACAGCACTAACCCTATCCCTTCAGCCCATCCAAGAACAACACAATCACATCACAAGGTTTAAACTCACTTTTGTGAATGGATGAAAACATGTATTTGCAGAAGGACAGCAATTGCATATTATCCTCTAGTATTATTAAACATAACTAAAATTAAATAACATAATTGCATAAACATCAATGAATTCATTTATTTTGCTCTGTTCAGACTCAATAAAAATAAAATGGTGCAACAATTTAACCTAACAGAACCTGTTTGAACCGGTTTAAACCGGATTAAACCTGTCCAGAAATCAATTAAGTGATAAAATCGGTATGGAATAAACCGGTTTGAACCGGTTTTGAACCAGTATCAACTGCTCTGAACTGGTTTCAAACGGATGGAACCGGTTAAATCCGGATGGAACCGGTTTGAACCGGTTTAAACCGGATTAAACCTGTCCAATAATGAATTAAAATACAAAATCATACACGTTTTTAATCTTCTTCTACAAGTTTATCGTCATCTGCTTTCAAACACCTGAAGAGAAGCCTCCAATAATTTACTTTTCCCATCGTCATAAACGATCCGAAAATGGTGCCGTCGCATGAATCTAAATAATATTTCAGGGTCCTACATGTAAAGTTTATAGAAAAAATGAAGACAAGAAGGCATTATGAAGAAACACACATTACTTTATAACCGATTGTTCTCTTTGAAACACGAGGAGATTCTAAGCGATATATTATAACTAAGAATAGTAAAAATAGTTTACAAGAGCCATCGTATTGTTGCAGAGCATTGTCATAGTGATGTATCTAATTTTGTAGGCTTCTTTTTCATGAATCTGAGCACGTTTATTTTCGTCACTGCTATTTGATCGAAGAGAATCGACTATTCTTATATAACAGACTGTTCTCGACTTCGTTATTCCTGTAATTAACAAGAACTTTGACAAATAATATTGTCAACAGCCACACTAAGATACTGATCAATCTTCCAAGTTCATGGGGTCTTGAGGTCTTACACAGAGAAAGAAATATCTACTGGTAAACGTGTTTGGCGCGTGTTCGGTCCGTGTTTGGTGCGTGTTTGGCTCGTGTTTGGTTATGAGCAGCTTAGATATGTCATACATCCGCTTGCTTAGCTAAGTTTGCCATTTTCTTTCTTTCTTCATTCCATTCTGACGTTTTGTAATATACTCAATTACCCCAAAAAGAATCAGATTTTTGCCAAGGTAAAGTGGACCTTTGGTCAGCTCTATTAGCATTTTGCTTTATATCTCATCCTGCATCCTAGAGCTACACACCTTGATAAATATCGAGACACTGAGCTCAACCAAATTTGATTAGGCTCAGATGTATCATCCTCATATTTAATATTTTAGACTTTAGCATCCTCAATACAATTCTTTGGTTATAAATTTAGTCTGGAACGTTTCTCGATATTACGAAAATGTTTCTCGTCAACTTTTGTATCTAGATTTTCTTCAGACGAATCTGTACATGAGACGTTTATTTTGTCGTCCTTTTTATATTGTTCTGTGGAAGTGATAATTGTAAATCCATAAGATTTTTCAATTTCATGGACACGAAGATAGTCATGCTTTTTGCACATACTTCATTGGTCTCTTTCAAGGAAATGTTCCAAGGGACGTCGACTTTACCGCTGCTTTCTCTGCAAGATAGTATCTCAGAAATAAGGCCAATATTTGCTTTAATGACCTGTTTATGGTTGCGATGTAGTACATTCTTAACTCTGAATTCCACTTGGATTCAACTTAACTGCTTCACCATTAGTTTATCGCTCATTTCTATCAGATGGTTTTAGTTTAAGTGTCATGTTCTCAGAATCAGGTTCGGATTCTTAATCCTTGTCCATGATGTGCATTATTTCACCCAGATGTCCGTTAAGCCTTGTGCATACTGTGCAGTGAACTAGTGCTCGTGAATTTACTACAGGAAATTATGTGAGAAAGTGACGTAGAGCTCCAAAGAGACTGAAGTTGTTTATTTCAGGCTGTTTTTTGTCTTCGTGGCTTGATTTGTTAAAAGTAATCAGAATGATTCGTGCGACTGGGAGATCTGCGATCTGCAACGTTCTGATGGAAGATACGGTGCAATGAGGAAACAAAATCAGTGGAGTCAGTTGTTGATGTAAAAGGGAACATCGCCATTGCAAATGAACTATATGCACGACTTTCATGTAATTTATCCAAAACGTCGCACAATGGTTTTGAAATAAATATTTTGGTCAGTTTTACTGCAGGTCTTCATGAGTATTCCACTCAAAAAGCAAACAAGCAGACCATTCTTAATGAGCTATCCTGTACAATATCAGAGTTACAATAATAATTATCAGAGTTACAATAATAATAATAATAATAATAATAATAATAATAATAATACTTGCAGTCTTTATTTGTAATACAGGTCATTGGCCTATGATATATATCCATACATCAAGCGGTACAAAAAGATGTTATAATGCGTAACAAAAGAACATGGTATCTATTGGAAGTAATATCATGAAAGTAATCTTTATTGCATTTTTCGAACTGGGTGAGATACAAGTATAAACTACACAGTAATCACACAAACAAATTTAAGGGTAACCATATAGCTTGCATGGTACAAGCTTTGTGCTATTGATATAAAATCTTATGTAGCAGGATTTCTTGATAAAACGGTTTCTCTAATCTTTAAGGATTTTATAGTAAACATTGCTAAATTAGTCATCAGACTTTTACTAGTTTCGTTGTGAATGAAAGACCTAAGTGTTTATAAAGTAGGATTTTATTTACAAAGGTGGGTAAATATTTTCTTCGTATTTCTCCATAAGGTTGACAAGCTGTAATAAAATGGAATTCATTTTCGATGCTAACGTTACAAATTTGACATAATCTTTCCTCATAGCAAATACTTTCATATCTTCCCGTATTACCTATGATTGGCACGTTCCCCGCTCTAATCATAGTTGTTATATAACAAAGATCGTTATCTCCCAACAATTCAAGATATCTTTGACACGTAAATTCTACTCCCAATGACCTATAGAAACGCAGTCGTTCCATGGACTTAATCTCATCCTGCCGCATTTGCCTAAAAATATCTTCATATCTCTGGCTGAAAATTCTAAGAAATGTATTTTCATCTTTTACGCGCTGGGTACACCAAACGTTGCCAAATCCAAATGTAAATAGAAGCTTGTTAACATTGTTGGCCCAGCAATCACAATATTCCCCCATCTTAACTAAATCGTAGCAATGTTTGGGATATCGGTCTTCCGGCATTTTTAGAATTCGTAGCCAATATTTTATAATACGTTTATATCTTATACACTAATTCTTCCTAATTCGATATATACGAATACATTTGGACTAGACTTAGTTATATCAAGGATATATTTACTAAATAACAAATGAGTTTTTTCAATTTCATTGGCATCATAAATCCACCAAACCTCAGCCCCGTAATTAGGGATGGAAGCTATCTTTGCATCAAACAGACGACGCAGTCCACTTACGGGTAACGTGCACATTTTTGAAAGACATTGCTTCAATACCTGCACTGCCTTCAGCGCCTACAAGGACAGAGTTTTCTGGCACATATACCAATAATTTTTTGAAGAAAATATGTATCCTAAATAGTTATACTATGATCAAATCTTTACCTCTGTATGGCCATAGTACCACTTTTCGTACCTTCTGAGATAGCCACATCTGCGAAATACAACCACTGTTGTTTTTTCAATATGCACTTTCAATTTTCACTTTAGGCAATATGTTTGCAACATTTTGAGCATATTTTGCAACTTGAGAGCAGTGTCAGCAAAGACAATTAAATCGTCTGCACACAAGAGTAAAAATAGTTCTAAGGTTTCTACAGACACTCCCCTGTTTCCTTCAGCTAAAAGGGTTAGAAATAATTCGAAAATAAAGGAAAGCGTAAAGGCGATAAAACATAACCTTGGTGTATGCCCTAAGGGAAATTAAACACATCAGTAATAAGATTGTTGGTCTTAATACATACCTTTACATCATTATAAATTGCCTTAGTGATTCTTAAAATTTTTCCACTAATATTTTCATTAAGTAGCTTTTGGTAGAGTAAACATCTCTCTATCCTATCAAAGGCTTTTTCATAATCAATAAATACTGTATAGAATCTACCCCTAAATTTGCTTAAATATTTACAAAATTAATGTATAGAATATAAATATGTTATCTTATGCAGAATACCCCGCTCTAAATCCTGCTTGTTCTTCGCCCAGTAATACGTATTCTTCCACCCATTCATCTACTCTGTTATTTAAAATCGATGTAAACACTTTGCTTAATACAGGTAGCAGACTAATGCCTCTGTAACTGGAAGGTTCATTTGCATCCCCTTTCTTTAAAATTGGTATGATGATCGCCGTTGACCAATATTCTGGCTAATATCCAACATCGAATAGTTTATTAAATAATATTGTTAATAGAGGTGCTACTATATTGCTCGTACATAAAGAAGTCGCTAAGCATGAATCCCACCAGCTTTGTCATGTTTTAGTGTACTCAGTCCTAATTATTATCATTATCATTTTTATTATTATTGTTGTTGTTGTTGTTGTTATTATTATTATTATTATTATTATTATTATTATTATTATTATTATTATTATTAATTTCAAATTGTTTGTCATATGCACTCAATGGATTCCAATGCACGCAGTGAAAAAAAGACAGAATTCGCAAGTGATACACGAGAGTGGCAGACCCCGACTTCTCTTTGCAGGAGTCGAATCCGTACTTAGTAGAAAAATTTACTGGTTGTAATAAGTGAATGGTATTGAGAATCAGGATCCCTTTTAAACACGTTATAGACAGTACGTGCATGGCCAGGGAAGTATGGGGTTGTCAGTTCTACGTCGGCCAAAAAGCAACGCTCAATCTAAAACGACATTAGATGTTTTATATGTAATTATACACAAAGTACACATATTGACATTGGGGTCCAGTTTTCTAATATTATTTTAATTTATCTATTTATGTTTCTTTTCTTCGATGTGACCTGAAAATCACTTTTCAGATTGAAATAATTTTTTAAAAATTGTATTTGGTTTATAAAAAATTTTGTAAAAGTCACAAAGAAACAAAAACCCTAAGTATTTATAACTACTGAGAATACAGTATATTGGTTAAAATCTGGAGTTCTTAAACGTTGTTGTTTCATTATGTTCCTAAAATTCATTTTATTTTCTAACTTCACTGCAAAAGAAAGTAAATATGAAGTAGTTTCTCTTTCCCTTTTGCAAAATGTAACCCTTTAGTGTTAAGATTGTTCTGATGGAATTGTCTTTTCTATGAATCCTGCATAAAATCTTTAATTGAAATGTTTTAATGACCGCATTTTGAATTTGCTTTAGTAGTGATATTATGTGTTCATTTATCCTGTGAAATCAAAAGCAGTATTCAATTTAAGATAACATTTATTTTCCCAATGAAATTGTCATAAATATATTACAATTCATATTGTCTATTAGAAGTTTCAAAATATCCACTTTGCAGGCTGTGCATGTTTTTGACATGTTCATCTTATTTACGTACAAGTCATTTGACCATTTCTTTGTAACTCTGCTCTTGCATTTGTCCTTCATAATTAAGAAAATTTTCTTGTACTAAAGTTGTTTCTGAGATCTTGTATGTATTTGCACGAGACCTTTCGCATTTAATATCTCAATTATATTATGAATTCCAGCAATTCCCTGACTATTGTAAGAAAACATAAGAGATTGTTTTCAAATTTATACCATAATGGATAAAAGGATGCATCTTATATTTTTAATGTTTTTCAAAATCTGTCGATGGCTCTCATATGTCTTTTTCCAAAATGTTCGCATATGCTGTTTTCGATAGGCATAACGATGGAGAGCTAAGTATAATAAAATCTTCACAGAGAAAAGAGACGCTTATGAAAACAGTATTGTAATCCATCATAGTCTGAAAATAAATTTCTTACGTGAGAATATTTCCATGTTCCATGTCGTATGCATGATTTTGTGACACAAGACAAAATAAAATTCATACAAAAAAGAAGAATTAAAAATCTAGGACAAAATAGGGACATATAATCCACTGTTCTATGTGTTATAATAAATAAATACGTATGTGCTGTGATTTGTTAAAATATCAATTAATGTAACATGACATTCAAGCGTTCCAACTATAATTCAAGGAATGCTAACAAAACCAAGCATTTCATTAGAAGAAAAAAAGGGAGAGTGTTCAGTTTATATTCCTACAGTTTCTATTATATCTGATATGGGAAAAGACCCGAAAATCCTCTTTGGTATATTCTTTGAATTTGCAAAGCACTCTTCGGGATGATAACTAATTCATTTTAATTTCCATTATGCTTTGCTGAATAAAATCGGTATTTTCTCAGTTTTTGCCTTGCATCTTCTTTAATCTGACACTGTTTCCTGAATGCCGAATGCAAAATTTTGGAGATTTTATCATAGCTCTTTTTCTTTCCCTCGTCCCTCTCCCTATTACTTAGTATTTGTACAAGATCAAAAGCAGATTTTCCATCTTTATTGCGGACATCAATTGCAGCTGAGTGTGATGCTAGAACCGACACAATGTTTTCATTTCCAGCCTCTGCTGCAATATGGATGGGTGTCATTTCTGCCTTGTTCTTCTGATCTACCAAAACTGGACAAATGGACACTACATATTTAATGAGATCCAGCTCTCTATTTCTACATAGAATATGCAGAATTGTGTCATCTTTGCTTGCAACAAGGGCGTTAAGATCGGCATCATGTTCTACTAAACATTGTAACATCTCCATGTTTGCTTTTTTTGCGGCTAGATGAATGAGAGAAAAACCACCACCATTCTTTGTGTTGACATCTGCCCCATGGTCAAGCAACAGTTTTATGATTGACAAGTCTCCATATTCGAAAGCAACTAATACTGGACACAATCCATTTGTGTCCTTGTTATTAACATCAAATTTTGATTTCAGGAGCAGATGGAGCATTTGTATATCGCCATTTCGTATTGCGATTTGAAGGCAATCGTGTCTAATTACACCTATCTTAAGAAATTGTTGTACTATTGTATAATGTTTGTTCTTGACGGCAATTGTTAGTGCATGCTTTACGATTTCCCTCGAAACAGGCTGACTACAATATTTCTCCTGCTGATGGAAATGTAGCAGTACCTTTACTTCTGTTTCAAAACTTTTCTCACACGCAAGTGTCAATGGGAATTTGCCCTGGTTGTTTTTGGAGTGAATTACCATGTCATCGCATTCGAGTATGAAATGAAGAGTTGATGAGTTTTGCGCCAAAACTAAATCGTGAGCTGGGGTATTCCCTTGGAAATCTGTTTGTTTCGTCTTTGCCTTGAACAATAATAGTGTCCTTACCACTTCTTTGTCGTGAGCCAAGTGTAATGGCGTCTTTTTACGTTTGTCCTTCACTGATACCAGATAATGTTGTTTTTCCAGAAGCAAATGAAGGATATTAGCGTGTCCATTCAGTGCGGCAACGTGTACTGGAAGGCGGCCTTGATGGTCCGGAATCGATTGATCAGCTTTCTGTTCCAACAGTATTTCAACGATAACTCTACATCCACTCTCAGCAGCAAGGAACGTGGCTGTCTTCATGTCTTGGTTCCGTAGGTTTACGTCACAGCCTATTTGTATCAGGTACTTAATGAGCCAAGCGTTTCCGTCCTTTGTAGCTCTATGAATTACACCTTCCTGACATGACCCAGAGACTTTGTCTTCATACTGAGAATTGATCTCGGCCCCAGCTGATATGAGGAGGTTAATAATTTTGTCAGACGTCTGGTCTTCTTTGGTATGTCGCAGAAGAGTTTTCCAAATAATGGCATTCTTTTGGGAGGAGGTGTATGACAATTTTGTTTCATCCCTTGTGAAAAGGATATCAACAATATCTATACTACGAGCTTTGGCAGCTACCTCAACACAGTTGACTAGGAAATGGTTCGTCAAAGGACGACATTTTCCTAGGAACAGAACAAAAGTATTCTTAACATTTTTCTCGCAGCATGATAGCATTGCCATCTGCTCCTGCTTTTGTTTTCTCTTCTCCTTGTCCGTATCTTTTCTTTTGAACATTTTAATTATTGAAGTTTTTGTATGATTAGACCATTCTTTAGACATGAAAAGTTTCTCAGCAAGATTTGTAGGAGTTTCAGACGATGATGGAGTTAAGGTGATATCGATGCCATGGACAAGAAGAGATTTACCGTCCTTGTCATCCGTAGCCAAAACCTTCAAGATGTCACCCGTTTTTGAAATGTGTTGAATGTAAATCTCCATGAAGTTATGCTGAGTCAAGAGAGGGTGATGTATTCCTTTTGCAACTTCACCAGAAATAATAATGTCTGTAATTCTTGCGAAGACAGCATGAATCTCTTCCCTTTCGTTTGGGGCGTAAGAATGCTTTTCTTGCACACAGTCTGGAGCTATAGTGTAAAGAACAAATGTTCTTTGTCACCCTTTAAAACAGGTATGATATCTCTTGGATATGATTTCAAGCAAACCAACCCAACCGCTTTCTCGACTGACGGACCATAAAAATATATGGCATCATTCGCCTTTTTCAGGAACGAACCATTCAGAAGTTTCGTACCTTTTTCTAGATACGATATCATCTTTAGAAAGAATTTCTTCTCCTTAGCAAACCGAACAAGGAATCCTACTTCTGTAGAAACGGTTTGGGTCTTGCTGCGTTCCTGCTTTAGCTGGGTCTCTATGGCATGATGTAAGTTTTGTGTCATCTCCGACATTTTGCAACCTTTTGTGTGCACGAATACGCATAACAGGGCAAAGAATTGCTGCAGGTCATGTGGGGTACCTCTGCCTAGCATGTTCTGTACCAGACATACATGGTTCGAGTTGATGTTCTCGAAGTAAAGGTGTCCCAGTTTTCTGGCCTTCTCAGACCTTGTAAATGTAGCCACTGCATGTGGGTATCCCATAGGGCCAGCGACTGAGGTTACCTTTTCTACGAGTTCTTCCTTCATAATCCCCATATCTGACACTTTTTGAAGCGATGACACTTGTCCTCCCTTCGAAAATGTCATGTGTGTATTGTTTTCAAAATATTCAATGTGATTCAGTAGAATATTTTCCATGTCTTGAATGGATACATGTCTCTCTGGAGTTGTAAGGTCGACAGTATTTTCTGGTTGTAAGAAATCTGCTAGCACTTCGCTAGATTGAGAATTATTGAGCTGTACATAAATTTCCTTTGTCATGCTCAAAATTATTTTGCAGCCCATATTTACCACTGTCATAATGCTATGCAGTCTATCACGTAGCTCTCTGCAATTCTTATCAAGTTCTGAAACTTCTCTTCCAAGAATGTCTTTGAAAAACACACACAAGACAGACCCATCATCTGAAACGATTGCATCATCTAGTTCAGAAAAACTCGCAACAACGTAACATCTTATCCCAGGATTGTGCCTGGTTGCTCTTGCTAGAAGTTCAATCGCTATTGAATTTCGCCCATCCCCGGGATTTCCAACAATTACAAGGGGACCTTCATTTGAATCCATTATAATTTCAGCGACTCCGTAGCCAACAGTTTTCACAAACGTTTTCACTCGTTCATTCTTGTGAATAATGTTGTCGGTTTTCTCTAAAATAATAATAATAATAATAATAATAATAATAATAATACCACATTAACTAATTCTATTATATTTGTTTGCAATTATGTTCTTTACTATCGAAACAACTGCTTCAAAATTGCAAAAATCCAAATTAAATTCTTAGTTTTACTTTAAAGTATTTCTCTGTAGTTTCAAGGGTTTCTGAAAACTTCTCACTTTAATATCATGGTTATCCGTGATAA
Organism: Megalonaias nervosa; assembly: GCA_016617855.1. NCBI lineage: Eukaryota > Metazoa > Mollusca > Bivalvia > Unionida > Unionidae > Megalonaias > Megalonaias nervosa. The sequence goes on from JAECUM010023952.1 coordinate 11,899, forward strand.
ACGATTAATATTTTTCTCTCTCTCTTACTCCCCTCCTCTCTCTCATATACATATATAACAGGAGATACGCATGTAAATAGAGATAACTAGGGAGACAAAGAGAGATAAACAGAAAAGACTTCCTTCTACAATATACTTTGCACTAAATGCACTAAATGCACTTCCTATGCACTACATGCGAAATTAAAACTCTCCATATATAATCGTAGTGAACAAGGGTACAAAGTAGTGAAGTTTTGTGAACTATTTAGAACACTGTCTGGACATGTAGTGCACTAAAGTGACAAACACATTGGACAATAATGAGCAATGTAGCTCACAGGTGACATCACAGAATAAATCCGATGCGATTTCCAGGTGACCTGAAAACATGGCAGACAGAAAATTACCTAGGCATTTATAGCGTGTCACAAAACCAGAATGATCTTTGGTGCTTTTAGACTATTAGGGAGATGTTTACACTGCTTTACTGTGTGAGTGGTACCTTACACGGGTAGTATGGCTTGTTTTAGTTTGTGTTCGAAATTGGGGTGTCAAAGCTATAATTATTTACCGCAGTTTTGTCTGATGCAAAGAACAAAAGTTTTGACGAATTTTATTTTTATTAATTCATAAGTATGGAAATAACTTAAATGATAATTTCAAATGATTTCAATTGAGCACGGAGAACTAATTCTATTCCCAAATGCAGTAATTTACATATTTGTCCAGACTATTCAGCTTTCTTAGTAAGGCTATCACACACGCTAACATCCCATGCACAGTGTATTAACAGGAAACAATGGAAATGATATATAGCGCAGTTCGTGTCTAAACAAGATCTATTTATATCTGTCCACTTTCAAAACCCAGGAAGATGAGATGTCCTAGATTACTGCCAGCAGTAGCTGTGCTGCGACAGCTATTAAACAAAAATGGATTTTAAATTGTGTACAATTCACACATAAAAATATTTCTTCTGAAAAAATGTTTTATTCCCGGTAATTAATATCTGCTGATCAGTAATAAGCATTTAGTTATATATGGCACTGAATAAACCACAACATATAAGATAGTTATGTAGTTTAAAAAACATTATTAATGATAAACAGTGATTTACTTGAGACCAGTAATACACAACATAGTGCTAACATAGGCTTTGCTAGTGGCTTAAAGAGATTGCACTTGGAAACTTCTGCGCAGACACAAACTGAAATGTAACGGTACTGAATTAATATCTTTTTGTCTTAGAACATTTTGAACTATTCAACAGTGAGTGACCCCCCCCCCCCCCTTAGCTGGCATAGACACAAGCCATTAGCTTCAAACTTAACTTCTACAAGAACATAATTAAAATCTTTGATACCTTGGTGGTGTTTTGGTTTGGTTTGGCAATAGTTCTTATTGATGTAGATGTGTTAGCTAATGGTATGTTTATTCTACCAATGGCGATTAGGACGACTTTATAATAGAGATTATGTTGACTAGTATATTGGTAATTGCAACCACGATGATAATACTGATTAATCGTATTGCTATTTCTGAAGCTTCGACCATTACTATTATTATTATTATTATTATTATTATTATTATTATTATTATTATTATTATTACTACTACTACTACTGGTGTTGTTGTTGCTGATGTTGTTATAGTTCTTTGTTTTTCTCTATTAACCAATACTGTAAACTGCACTGTCTTTGCTCCATTCACGTGTTTTTTTTTTGTGGTGGTGGTGGGGTTAATAGTCGTGGTTTTCTTTCAGTAAATATTCATTTGTCTTGATTTAAATTTTTGCTGACTTTTATAAAATAATGTTTGTCATTTTTGTTAATATCCCTTCATAAATGATAACTAAGACTTAAATAACAATTGAAACAGTCATTTCCATTACATTGTCTCATATTAGTTATTGAATGCTGGTTCCTTAAATTACTTGTCTGTGACTACAAAGTACACAAATTTTCTTTTCTTGCATCTGGGTGAAGTAGAAAAAGATAATAAGTGGAATAATAAAATCTAAAACATCACACCCAGTTTACAGTTAGCCATCATTCCTTGTCTGTCAACTTTTTATTTAAGTAGTATAGTGTCTTATCTCTTTAAATGAACTGCTTGCATGAGAACTAATATAGATCTGCTTTGCTGGTATAACAAATAACTAAACTTGTCGTTCTCTGTGTATTATTTTTAGACTTATGACTTATGACTTACACTGCTCTTTGTATTATTCAACATCAGCCAAACAACAACATTACCTCATATACATTAATATGACAACATTTTAGAGCGAGCTCCATCTTCATTTGCTGCTACTTTTTATTGTTTCGTTTCTGTGCTCTTGCTGCTGTTTTGTCTGCATTTGCATTTTCTAATTTGTTCTTCTTCCATCCAAGCCATATACCACCTTTAACGATAATTGGATTTTTTAAATTCAATTAGAAGTTACCTGTTCAAACGTTGATATTGAGACAAATTTTCATATATATTGTTTCTTCTTGCACCTTCCATGAAATTTTGAATTTAATATAAACTAACGCAAATATGATTATAAAGCTAGGCATAAATTAATTAACATCATATTTTAGCTACTTTGTTTTGTATCTTTAAGTTTGTCTTGTCTTCGTATTGTCATTATTAATTCCTTGTATTTCTCTTTTTGTGATTGCTTGAAAATTATTGAAAAGCACAGACCTTTTATTGTCAGGTGTGGAAATATCTGATGATAATACTGGTGGAGAAAAATGTTTTGATTAGCAGAACAGTATAATATATTTTCCAAAGTGATGATAACAGAACCTGATACAGCCTGCTGAGTCCAATAAAGCACCTTTGTCGTAAGACTGTGTAATTTAATCTTGTAGTATTGATTTGTGTTCTGATTATATAAATTATTTGTAATATCATAGATTCTAGATTATACCGAGTTCTTGTATACAGTCCCCTTGACCAACAGTTGTAGTAAAATGCCCCGATATAGACAGTTTGATTCAACATGTAAATTAAAAATTCTCGATGTAGGTAATGGAACATACAACCATTGCCGTATAACTCAGCCATATAAAGGTTTAAAAATTAACAAATGAAATGGAACTATCAACTCCAACAAATTGATTCGACATTTCAAATTGCAAAAGTTTAGATAAAATTTTACAATTTTTAAATTTCAACTACCACTCTGTGATTCAGCAGAAATAATCTAAAAGGTGGACATTGGAAATGGATTTTACTAGACCTGTGTTATTAGACAGAAACAGTTTAAATATTCGACATATGAAATAGAACTTTCAACACCAACAATTTTATTGAGCATGTGGAATTGGAATTCTCTACATATGACATTGAATTCTGAACTGCTAGTTTCTCATTGGACCAACGTTTTTATTGAACTCATGCGCATGATAGGATCAAGGTTACGCGTCAAACACTAGTCTACGCGACTTTCACAGAATTAATCAAGGCTTAGAGCATGGCCTGATGTAGCAATTGACTAACTGTTTATAGAAAGCGAGAGAAAAGTACATTTTATTGGGGGTATTGTCTTACCTCGGATACGTTCAGCTGCTCTACATTCATGAAAGCCTGTAAGGAGAAAGATTAATTACTTAAAACGTTTGTGAATAAATTGTCGCTTTACTTTGAGAGCGTCCATTTAAGTCATGCACTTACAATTTGCTTTAAGGGAAGCTATATTTCGATGAATTTTGTTTTTATAGATCGTTTACATCATGAGTACAATAGATAACACATAATACACACAAGAAGAACGGGTGCACAAATGTAAGAGGACACAAATCAAACTGCACGAATGTGAAAATGTCCGATCTAGTACATTTGAAGGTGAAATACCACATTTATGAAAACTATTAACATTTCAAGATTTTGTGCGCGATATCTTATCTAACCTTTGGGATGTTAATATATATGTTTTAACAGATACTGTGTATGAAACAAAGTACATAATCGTTAATAAAACGTTGTAATGCTAAATTGGTTTTGGTTAATACACAATTGAAATAAAGCAGATTATCGCTTGGTCATATATATTGTGAAGGCCAATGTTCTTAATCCAGCGAGGAACCTAAGTGTGCATTTATAGCACAAGTAAAAACTTGAAGTTGGTTAACGATAATTCTTTTCACCTGACCTGATAGACAATTTTCTTACCATTTGATGTTTTCATTTGGATAGTTAGTTAATAGTAGTGTTCCTCTTTATAATTCAGATTATAAATTTCTGCGCTACTTTTACCATTTTGTTTTGAAATGATGTAAAAATCAGGATTACATGGGAATATTTGGAAGTTGCTGACTTTGTTCGTTCATCCTGGCTGATGAGAAAATTATACTATTATTTGATTCCACCAAGATATTACTTCTCGTAAGACCTATGCGAACAGTGGACCTTTGGTTTGACTGTTTCTGAAATTTTGCTTATGAATAAATCTTTCGGATTGATGAACGATCCAGAAATCTCATTGTTGACTCACGCCATCTAGCAATACCCAAGAGTCATGGCTGAATTCGAACAACACCAACAACACACACACACACACACACACACACACACACACACACACACACACACACACACACACACTGAATCATATATGCAATATTGTGAATTACATATAAGCATGATTTAAACTGTACTAACTCATGTAATTTTGGGAGGCTGAATCAGAGGCGGCTACTGAAGACTGCGAACCTGTAAATAATAATAATAATAATAATAATAGTAAGCAGCAACATCACTAGCAGCAAAAAGAACCCCAACAAACAATCCCCGATTAGGCACTCCTTGAAATGACAATCAGACATTATGAATATTGCTCATGACCTATGGTTCCTAGACTGATACTTATGTTTTGAGATTCTTTATGAAGCTTATCTAACAAAAATTAATATAGGATCCCAAATGGGTAATGAGTTAATCTTGAATTTCTGAAACGAGTTGAATAATGTCAGCTTTTTCAAGATTGGTGAGCAAAAGCTGGAGATTATTCAACGAATTTCATAAATTTAGTATTAAATCATTACCCATCTGAGATTCTGTTGATCACATAGCATTTATGTCAGTGGATATTATTTAGATAGAAATAAGAATGCATAATTTCGTTCATTATAACAGACCGTGCACATTTCAATTGTTGTGTATAAAATATAGTCCCAAACTAAAATTGAACTAGTTAAAGTATATCGTAGCTTTTTACAAATTATAAATTAAAGAACAAGTGTCCATCCAAATAAACAGAACATTTGATGGCGACAAAATCAGTTTTCAAAATGGAATGATCAATGCGTGTTTTGTTACATTGTTTGATACGGTACACAGTAGTTCTAGAGTACTTGTTTATCCCAAAATGTCACTTTCACCACTAAACATTATTTTGTGGCGATTTTCATGTGAAATAGGATTACTGAATGCAGAAATTCCCATATTTACTGTAATGTATTTGTGATCGGATATTTGCAGTATTTGATCTGGAACAGTAGATTGTACAGAAGACGTAAACAAATTTCTTTTCGAGTCGGAGTTGCTTCACATATTTACTGCGTAAGTATGCTGTGGTTGGATAAAGTTCTGTCAGTTGAGAGACCGGTTTATGTTCACATTCTTCTGTGAACAGAGGTGAGTTTATTTATTTCTGTAATTTAACATTTAAACCACGCTTGTATATAGGGTGGATTCTATCTCTATCTTATAGATATACCGCCCCCATCTCCCCCACGCCGCCACCCGCTATCAAATTATTTTACAGATATGCCGTCTTCCTCAACCCCCATCCCACAGAAGCAGTACCGATGGTTTTACTTGTTGTTATTTGTTTTTGTCTTGTTTTTTGGCCATTTTTCATGTGATGGTATGTTATGCATGACATAACAAACTCCTGTGGGGGTAAATTAGCTATATTGAAGCAGACGAGACCATTTTACCCAATTCCTTTTCGCGAGTCGATCCGAAAAATGACGGCAAATATGTTCATTGAAAACAAAAGAAAAGAAAGTCCAGAAGGCGGGGTTAAAACATTTTCCCAAGATCGCAGCCAATCAATAAAAACAATACTGCGCAATAATTTCATGGGCCTTTCTGGCCCAATCGGAATTACATAGAGTGATATTTTAACATGTGGTAATATCAAACTGCTCATACTATAGGAAAACTATACTTATTATGTGATAATCCTTCAATATCATATCGTACCTAGCATTCTTAATCTTTCTATTTGCTTTCCCTTAAATATAAATCTTAAATTGTTGAATGTATCAATTAAATAGCTAAAATAAAATATCTTTATGCATATATTGCTACAGGTATTTATGTATGTATTCATTTGTTTATCTATATAATTTCTTTATTGCTCACTACATCAATAGAGAGAGAGAGAGAGAGAGAGAGAGAGAGAGAGAGAGAGAGAGAGAGAGAGAGAGAGAGACCTCTGCGCGAATTGCTGATTTGGAGGTATGCCGTCTCTATGTGGAAATTTTGTTGTGACCCAGATTTACAGGTCAGGGAGGAATCTGAAAATAATAATAATAATAATAGTGCATCGAAAGCACTCTTAAATTGTCTTTTATTCATCACCGTATCATCCAATCAACAACTGCATATCCAGGTAAACATAACTTTGCTTTGTAGTAATAAAAATTGTGACATCTTTATGCACCCCTCTAGGCTTATTTCAATCATGATTGCAAGCACTCAAGCCGAACGTGTAGATGAAGTTGCAAAACATTACACATGCGCCAGCGAATTCTCTGTTGATAAGCAAGGGGTTTTGTAATAATATGTATGCTATAAGCATACCATAATCAATTATAAGCTTTTCTGAAATATTTTTTGGTAACATTAGGATAATTCTTTTCGCTATACCAAGCATTCGTACATTCAATGAGCACTAGATTCTTTATACAACACCTGTACCATCGGTGATTCGTACTTTCCACTGTGAAGAATGACAGTCGCATGTGATCATTACGAAATAGCAAGCCTCGGTAGATCAGATAGTAATTCATTTAATTTCCTATCAAACCCCAAAACTGACTTATTAATGTAATCCAATCACTTCTTCAAATATTTTATTTTAGAAATTCAATATTTTTCAGTTAATGGTCATAATACCTGACCTTCTTATGGCGTTGTTCCTTTTCTTAACAGGTAATCGTCGTTTAAACAACTATAGCACACATCTAATAATTACTGTTTTCTTTGTAAAATATTTCTGCACCGTTGTTAGGTCAATTTCTTTATAAATTATCTCCGCTATTTTTCTTCTAAATTCTCGGTACAGTTTTCTCATGCAATATTTTTTATTTTACAATTTATAAGATTATAGTCGTTGTATACTTCCTTAGTGTGGAGGCAAAATACTTCCTGAGTGTGGAGGCAAAATTCCTGTGAGAAAGTGTTATTGTCCCTAAATCACCTTCTTCTTTGCAAAGTTGGAAAGTTGTTGGTTTTTTTTTTTTTTTTTTTTAAATACGTTAGCAATAAGAATCAACTGCACAAAGAAATTTAAACTTACGATGGCGGAAGTTTCAAATTTTGCAACATAGTCACGTCATTTGAACAATTTACCTGATTGCACAATCTCTTCTACTCATTCAATGTTGATTGATCGTATTACGCACATAAGCACTGTCTAGAAAGAATGCAAAATACTTTTTAGCCGTGTGTTAGTTATCTGAGACGATAATAACCATGATAAATTATGACTTTCAGTTATATCGTAGAATAAACTCTGTCTACACGATAGGATCTTTCTATATATGCAATTGTAATCAGTCGTCTTTAGTTTCTTCTAATTATGTCAAACTAGAGTAAAGCTTTCGAAACTAATTAACCAATAAAAGTTGTTTGTTTTAGTGCATGGTTGCTAAATATTCTTTTACTGATTGGGAATTATCATGTACAGCTAGCAGCAGTTAAAACTTATTACTATCCATAATATCTGATGTCTATATTTGAAGTCATGTGACCAAAATGCATGTTACAATGATCAAAGTGTGGACATCAGTGTTAGCATATTTGCTGTTATATCATCAATTGTAACTGGGTAATGTATTCAAACATACATACCATAATTATTTTTTATTTCGTTTAAATCATATGCATATAAATGGTATTGGTGCGTAACGTAAGGACTATATTTTTGTTCGGATGCAGTTTTGTCGAAGCTGATTGTTGCTGCTACTGCGGTTTAAGACATACAATCTAGCTTTTCACGCAAAATTTACTGTTTGAACTTTAGACGATACTTTCTATTTGTCTGCCCTTTAACCTGCTTAATAAGTAAAATACAAGCATGATTTACAACTTATCTTAAAGAAGTACCCTTATCACTATCAATATCAATAGACACACACGGAGATGCTGAAGGTACGTGTGGATTATTAGAACCGCAAAAGCATGAACCAGGGATGTGGATTCATTGCAAACCCATTAGTGTGACTTCACAAAG
>JAECUM010023954.1:0-30176 GCA_016617855.1 Megalonaias nervosa
AACTGAGGTCTCACTGGATAGTTTCGTATTTTTACACCTCTCTGATTTTTAAGGTAGAAGGTATGAACCTAATTATCATAAGCCTAGCATTTATAAATTTACACAGAAGCTAAATCTGTGATGTGGTTTAGATTTACTTTGAGTTAGGCTTGAAAATGGGTTGGCTTGTTTGGTGACTGCCTGTCACAGTTAGACTAGCACTGGAAATCAAATATGTAACTTGGGCTACAAATGAACAGCCAACTTGGCTTACGTATTTACGTATGTGTGCTAGAGAGGTAAATATCTAAAAATCGGGATGGTTGAAGGGTGATGAAAAGTATGCTAATTTGTTATAGTACTAGTGAACTATATTCATGCATAAGGAACACACTGATTCTTTTAGCCGCCTTGTCACAGGAAAATATTCATAAAAGCTCTTTGATGTCAAAAATGAATGTAAAAAAGAAGGGTTGGTGGCTATATTGGTTCAATATAAAAGCCACCACTTATTTAATCTGATTGCCGCAGTCAAATTCTCACATGCATGCTTTCTTCAAAAATCATTTGTCTGTTTTTATTTGTATCTTCAGTGTAAAACTATTCTCATTTTTCTGCAATAGGTCATTGTCGGATAAAAATTATCCAGATAAACTGTCCAATAAGACCTGAGTTTATTTGCGTCTAGAAGTTAATATTTAAACCACTCTTTTATATAAAGGCGAATTCCGTGTTACAGTATTACCGCCCACCCCTCACCTCATGAACGCTGTCAGTGGACCATTACCTTTAATTTTATTCGTTGTTGTTGTTGTTTGGGGATTAACGCCTTTATCTTTGCGCATGATACTACATGGAATAATGAGCCCCAGTGGGATAAATTCGCCATATTCAGAAAAACGTGACATTTTTCTCAATTCTCTTTAGTCTGTTGATTCGAAAAATGGCCACTAAAATATTCATAGTATTAGTAAAAAGAAAGAGTTCCATAAAGCGCGGTACAGGAAATTTTCCCACGATCGCATTCAATCAGTAAAGAGAATACTGCGCAAGAATTTCATGGGCTTATTTGGACCAATCAGGATCACATAAAGTTATATGTTAACGTGTGGTAATATAAAACAAATTAAATTGCACACGCTATATGTTCAGTGTACAGACTATGTGATAAATGGTGTTATGTTACATTAATCTTTCTTCCTGCTATCGAAAGCCAAAAAAAAAAAAAATGTTTTGTTTTTGGTTCAAAGTAGTCCTAGTATTATGTAAGTCCTAATATTACTGCGATATGTCATGGTAGATATCGTGTATGAAACTTGTCACTATTTTAATAACTCCCAAAACTGAAATGCTATGTATATGTTAAATTGCCGTGTTCTGTATGAAACATTTCTTATAGTTAATTATGTGAATAGTTTCTAATATGTAATGTAAAACTAATAACAATCGGTTGCATTTCCCAGAGTGTTTGACTTCATATTACCATAATTTGTAACAACGTTTGAAGTTTTTTTGTTGACTAATATCTTTTCTTTAAAATGTATATTTAACATTGATATAATATTTTTTAAAGTCGATACAAGGAAGCCTGGCTACAGGAAAGTTTTCGCTAAGTTTTCACTATCACTTAAATATTTAAATTTTAAATCTTCTTTAAAATGGATATACTTTTAAACACAATAAAAATTGGAAATCCAATTTGCAAGGAAAAAGTTGTATCTAGTAATATTAGATTAAAACTTTGATTAGAAACAGATCATAGCATTGAACTGAGAATATGCTTTCCGATATCTTACGTAAGGTTTTATTTTAAGCAGTTTCATTTCTTTATTTTACGTTCAGTCAGATACCTAAAGAAAAGTATGGCCATCATAATGCAATTCCAAGTTATGCAAATAAATTAATCTTTTATGTAATCGAATTTGTTATGATTTACCTGTTAATATCCTTTTTTGTACATAAACCTTTAAATGCAATTTTATCTTATTGTGGAATTTATATTTAGCCGTTTGCTGCGTCTAACTAACAAGAACCATTGAAAATTGCGAGGAACCTTTTACGGTTTGAAAATTAATTTTAAATGTACATATAAAGATTTTGTAACTTGTTAATGCAAACATCATTTCATACAAGTTCAGCTGGTTTTGACTTCATAGATCTTGAATGTTTTTACCAATCCACCACAATCAAAAGTTAAACAGCATTTAACGCAAGTATTCATCTGAAATTAAATTTATGAAGTGAGTTGAATAATAGTATATTAAACGAACTCCATGAACAAGTGCCATACTGTATTACTGAAGGAGTTTCAGAACAAAAGGTCATGTCAGATCAACACGAGTTTGTTATTTTATTATTAAATAACGTTGAGAAGTTGCGCGGCTTCTCTGTGATGTTGCTAAGTAATTTATTTCATAGTGTGGCAAACTGCTTTTATGGCGTGACGATATAATGCTAATGAAGATAGACGCTATGTAACAATCAAAATACTTACTGATTCGGTCCGATATCATGGCTTCAGTCTTCATTAACTTGAAAATGTTCTTTTGGGACATAATGTTCCAACATTGTAGATTATTTGGTCATTCAATAATCTCAAATAAGCTTCCACTAAACAAACTTCATTTAGAAAGATATCTTATATGCATTCCTTTCTTCGCTATAGAGATGAATACATGCACTACCCACAACAACCACTTTCGGGCAAAAGTATTAGGTACATCAAAAAAGACTGAAAAGACAGCGAAGAAACTGCGGAGAGTTAATGAATATAGCAACAAATCCTGATATTCTACATATCAGTAAGATAATGAACAAACTTATCCGGACTGAGCCAACATATGTTGCCTTAAGCCAAACAGCAAAGTAAAAGGCTTTCTTGGGTTCGGCTTTTATATTTGCAGCTTGCCAAATCCAGCGAGATTTAAGAACAGCATCTATTGATCTGTATTTCAGACGGTTACTTGCTTCTAAGCCATTAGCATCACCGTATTTTCTTTTATTATGTACGAGAATTAAAGAAAAGTACAGCAGCTGTGCACAATGAAACTGTATTCTAATGTGGAAAAGTGTGTGCTATTTAGAAATGTATTTACTGGGTAATTGTAACCTAGATTATATTAAAACATGATACAAGCATTGTGTTAAGCGCGTAAAAGTAATTTCGCTTTTCGCTTAGAAAGACATATACACTGACATAGTCATCGCCCTTTAATGATTTTCAATTGATATTTATGATAATTTTGCTATTAGCAATGACTATCATACAAATGATGTCAAAATAATGTCAGAATTAGTGATTCGGAGCAAAATTAGGGTGTGTCAAACAATCACAATGTTTTAAGAATAACTTCAATAAAATACGCTTCATATGCGCTTTTCTGTTAAGTTTGTCTAATTATGCTTGGAACACAAATTTCTTCCAAAAGTATGGACCATCACTAACTTTAAATCTTTTATTCAAAAAAGTTAACTAATAGATGCTAAAATGCTTCACTGCTTCGTTAACGATGTTTTGAATCTGAAATATTTAGTGAAATTGACTCAGATCTATGTAAGCTAATATTCCCATCAGAAGAAAAAGCTGATTTGTCCATCAAACGGATAATAATAATAATAATAATAATAAGAAGAAGAAGAAGAAGAAGAAGAAAAAGAAGAAGAAGAGTATGTGTATTTATATTTTTAACGTAGCTGCGGTGTCTACAGTTAGTCAGTTTATAGTGATGTCTAGCAATGGGGCATCATGCCGCAGACATGTAGCATCATGTCTCACCTTGTTACATTAACTTGATAATAGGCCGACCAGTTCTAACACTAATCTATATATGCTGTGCGCCAAGCTGCTAATACCAATTTTATAAGTCTTTGGTACAACTCGGCCGGGGGTGCGAATGCGCCATCTCTTGCATCCGAGGCGGACGCTCTAACAACTTAGGCGATCGGAGCGATCAAGAAGAAGAAGAAGCAACAATGGAGACGAGTACGATAAACGATAATGAAATCGTTGAAAAAGAACATCTGAAAGTTATGAATTCAACGACGTAAGAATTTCGATATATTCAGTGTCCAGGGGATTGGTTTAGTCCTACTATGTAAGACATATCACATGTTGTTTCTTTATTTATCAGAACAAAAATATCGGGTGACGTGTCTTACGTTGTAGGACTAGGGATTGGTTATCAACAAAGAACTAACCTTCAATACAAGTATCATTGTCTAGGGGACTGGTTATCAACAAAGAACTGACCTTCAATACCTTGAACAAGTATCCTGATGCTTAGGGGATTTTTTTCGCATCAAATGTCAAATTTAAAGATAAATTCTATAGTTCTTTTCAGTGCCATATTCATCGGTAAGACGCCTGACGGTTATCCAAAAGGTCTGCGTATGGGCGAGTACATCTTTGAGATGCCCGTTTCCGATCCAGTACCATTTTTAGGTAAGGGTCATACGGACCAGGGAGAGGAGTTAAGAATGTTTTTGAGTTGTGATGAATATTACACGATACACGGTTTGTGAGTCTGATCACTGCTGGACTTACGAAAAGTCGATGTATAAAAGTCTTCAGTGAGAAAAGTTCTTTTTCTGTGTGTGATAAAGATACAAGTGAAATTTCACCACGTTAGATGTTTGCGTTTTTCAAGTCCATAAACTACTCATGTGCATTGTCGGTCTTCTTGGTTTTGATCCAGAGACTTTCACATTAACATAACAACCAAGAAGCAAATGATTCATGTCAAAGATTTATTAACTTGAAAGAAAAGAAAAAAAAAAAAAAAAATTACATGCTTAAGATCTGTACAGAATAGATTTAGTAATGGATATATATGCATATAGTAGTCATTATGATGTATATTCTGTGTCAGTCAACTATTCAAGCAGCAGCCTAATAGAAGAACGCTACAATAATTAAATATGTATATATAATATTTTTATTTGTATTTACAGCCATTCATTTTAATTAGGAAGTACTTTCGTACAAGACACATTTATTTACACAAGTTAAAACTCTCTTAAAAGCAATATTTTCCTAACATTTAATTGATCATATAAAGAGACTGATTATAATTTTCTACAAGAAAATACTCAACGCTGTCCTGAGTCTTCAAGAGGTGATATGTATCAACAAGAGTAATCCTGTTATCGAGACCAATAATAGTACAGTATTTGTATCGCATATCTAGGTGAGATGTGCATCAACAAGAGAGTAAGTAAGCCTGTAATATAGACCAACAACATTAAAAATACTTGTATCGCATATCTAGGGGAGATGTCAAAAACTTGTAATATTGATGGAAAAGCAAGTTAAGAAATTGTTAAGAAATCGTTTCAAGTCCATAGGAAGGATAGCAGTAGAAAACACACTTGAAAATGGATGTACATCTTGCAAGTTGTTTTTTAATCTCCATACAAACTTACTGTTTGGGCAGATAAAAAAGACAAAAAGATTAAACGTAATGAAAATAACGAAGGTTTCTTACGTCAGGTAATTAAACTCATTTAAGAATAATATTTAAGACATAAAACACTTGACTAACTGGAATTTGCAAACGAGAGGATACATACATTTAACTGCACACGTGTTTTGCTCCGAGTTGGTGGAAAGAAAGAGTTTGATGTGGAGTAGGGATACGTCATGCCCGCCAGGCTGTGAGGCCAAGACGAATTCATAAGCTTCATGAAACAAGTTCTTTCCCCGCACTCTGTATAAAACATGAATGCAGTTTTTTTGTATTCATTACATACTCATTTTTATGCTTTCCAAATATTTTAGATTTACTGTATGAATGAAATTGAAAACGAACTGGGATTTACAAAAGTTCGATTCATTGGGGCTAAAAATATATAAGCGCAGACTTCAAAGAAGGCACTAAAGTAGTTCCAATCTGGATGCTAGATGCAATGATATGGATTCAACAGCTATATTGAACGCCAGACCAAGCACTAAGATTAAATGGGTATGTAATAAAATTAATACCGACCCAATGCATTAAATGTAGAAAAAAGCTTACATATATTACAAAAATAATACCTTTATAACACCCACACATCTGTGCAATCCAGCTGTAACACACTTAAAAGATCGAGAGATGCCATTCCTATACAACAGTACTTGTATGAATTTTTTTAAATGACAAGGAATATAATGGGATCTTAGAACTGAAAGGTGGGTGCTGTGGTGTGTAGTAAGATGACAATGTGAAATGTTCTACACAAAATTGCCATATGTGCGTTTTTATGTAGTAGAATGATGGCTGTTTCTAATGAGGTGTAAAATGTCCATACGGCATTACAGGCTGTCAGATGTCGCAAATGGTGTCAAGTGCTCTCCCTAGTGTTGGGTGTAGTAAAAGAGATGAACCAAAAACTGTACAGTATTCACTACATTTGACGGCCATATAGCTCTATGTAGTCTTTTCGCTTTACAAAATATATCTTTTTGGAAACTTTGATTGACTGCGTCAAAGAAATATCGATGCACAGATTCAAAGAAGAACTGAACAACTGCATCTAACGCCATATCAAGCATGTAAGGTTAAATGGGTATGTAATAAATATAAGTTGAGTACAGCAGACACTGTCACCTAGCTCCGAACACCTGCTTAACAATTCTAAATCTTCCTTTTAGTTACTGACCTTCTATTCAAAATGAGGTATACAGAAGAAGGGATGATAAAATTCTCCAATAGCAAGATACGGTCCAGCCACTACCCTTTCATGTTTGAACATACCAAAATTTAACTGTTTGTTCACTTCCTTGCTCCTATATTATGGATGCATTTTTCTCCGTATAATCATATCCCTATTACTTGCCAGTCAATAGTTACCTTGTTCATCAAACATTAGTAAAAGCCATTATAAATGTTTGTGAAAATCAAGAGAATAACCATGTGATAATTTGTGATTATAATCTTTAACCTCTATATATCAGTTTACCATGCCACGGTGGCCAAATGATCTAAAGTGCCTTTACCGATCATGGACATCTCAGCTCTGTCTGTATGGGTTCGAGTCTCTGGCTCGGCCAATGTGAGTATGTGAGAAAGGCTGCCAGTAGCTTCCTGTAGGTCGGTAGTTCTAACCATTATTTTCCAGGGTTCTACCTCCACCAGTTCTATCAGCCGCCATGTATAGCCTACTGTGTTCTGAAATGTCATTAAACTAACAACAACAATCGTCATTACAAAACACGATTTTCAAACAAATAGGCCTTTGTAAAGTTATATGCGGTCTTTAATAGGTATGGATGGTGAACAAGTCCAATGATGCCATCAAATCAGCTGAAACCATTATGATGTAAGAATGCGATGGAAACCTGGTTTGTGATATTAAATTAGCAAACCAGCCTTGCATGTGTAAACACGAACTAAACTGGAGAAAACAATTTACTGAAAGAGTGCAACCCTTATCCCGGTTGTGTACCATGGGGTATGTATGTATGGATGTATGTATACATGTATGCATGCATGCAGGCCCAGTGCAATGGTGTTTTTCTTGTGTGTGATGAATGTTTGGTGCCTTTCCAAAAAATTTTTGGGAATAAATTGCGAATAAAACAAAGAGGAAATGAAAATGCACCTGTGTGCATTGCACACTTCGCACACGCAACCAGCCGGGTCTGCATGCATGTATGTATGGCTACAAAAACTGGTCAACGAAAACTTTTATTTAATCTTCGTGTAAAATAGCAAATGTTTGCAATAATTTAAATTTGTCCTGAGAAAATAGCTCATTTCATCGACTACCCATTTAAATATGTGGTTCTTCCAGTATAAACATTTTGTTCTTCATTGAAGTATTTGTAATTTCACCCAATGTATCTTTACAAATGTTAAATCAAAGATATGAATTTTGTTTGCTGCATACTGAGTCTCTATTTGTTACAATGTGAACACTGATTACTGTCTGAATCAAAATATTTTAATTTTACTCCTCACGCAACAGCACGATCCAAATAATGACTTTTATTTTCATTGATTTAGGATACTGTCTTTTCTCAAGGAAATGACTGAGACTGGATCAAGCAAAGTTTGCAAATTTGATGTATTACTTGAAAAATAATGTAGGGTGAAGGAAATGGACAGCAAGTACCTGCTAAAGTATAATCTGAGGAAGAGAAACAGTTTCTAAATATGCAAGTCAGTTGCATGAACCTTTAATTATTTCATCATTACAATACTGATATTAGCGAGTTCAACCTAATACACAATATTGATATGAGTTCAAGATAATACACAATGCTAGTATTCACCAAACAACAATGACTTGGTTAGATAATGTATAGGATACAACACAATGGCAATTACAAAATACCAACTGTTAATAAGTACACTAATTAGTTATCAGTCCACTAAATAGAAATTAAAATTAAAGACAGTAGAGTGACAGATCAACTTTTTGATTACTATTAACATATTTGCTTGAAGCCAACATGTAATATATTATACTGATTTAGTCTTGTTGAATCAGCTTTCTCATGGGAGATCAACTGGTAAAGGTATTTACAAATGACCGTAACATTTAAAATGAGGCTTACCATCTGGTAAAGTCATTGACTGGTTGACAGGTCAGGCCTAAATTGGGAAGCTAGTATCCAAGGCCAGCAACATAAAAAATTTGTCTCTCCCGATTAGTTAGTTGTGTAGCATAGTGTGAAGCAAATGTATAAGAATCATGGAACCAGACTAATGAGTGTGGTACATCATGGACAAACAAGTATGGAGATTCAATACATTTGGAACTACCTGACCTATTTCTGCCTGACAAAATTATGCTCTGGATATATGTCAGCGCAGTAATTTACATTATTTATGGAAATTTCTCCACCAAAAAAGAAGAAACCCAATCTAATAAATCATCTCAGCTATTTTCTGAATGGACTGACTGTTCGAATGACCAAGAGGCTATAAATGAATAAAAGAGTTCCATCATTCTTAATTTCTCAGTCAATCCTTGTTTCATAAATAACCTCTGTGATCCAAATAGCAGTGACTGACATATATTAGGAATTATCCATATAATTCACCTTAAGTGGAAAAGGAGATTAATTACTTTCACCAAGATGATGAATGCTAGTTAGTCTGGAACCCTGGCATCCCATGATGCTCCACACACAAGGACAGACACACTGCTGAATGGCCGATACTGGTGGAGAAATTCAAGTTGGCAGAAACAATACAATAGCCTCTCAGTTTTGCCGTTTCTATACATCTTGTTTATTAACAGAGCAATGTTAACATGAAAAAATGTGTTCTACTGTACATGCTAGGTTTACTACTGTTGCTATTAAACAATGATGATCGTATGAGGAATATTTGTTTTAAACATAACTCATCTTGAAACTTAATATTTACCTTTTTAACTTAATCTGGCATTGATGATATTTTGACTTTATGACAGATACTACTTGATGCAAAGCAATATTGACAGTTTTATGCAATTTTGTAAACGGAAAACTTTGTATGTTGCAGACAGACCACAGGTATGCAAAATGCACAAATATAGTTACATTTTCCTGGAACATAAATGAATGTTTACTCCTCGAAGATGCATAAACTGCTCCCATGCTCAATATGGTGTAGGTTTTGGACATAAAAAATAAAACAATGTGCGATACCTATCAGTAACAATCAATCGCAGAGACCTTTACCATGCTCTCGCTCAGAATAGATTTCTAAGAGTCATGGAAGAGTTGTTCAAGAGATCAGACACATGAAGTGCCTGTGAAACAACGAAAGACAAAGGGGAACAACTCCTGCAAGGAGACTCACTTCATGTTTGAAACAGTATGGGTAATCAAATTATGAAATAAAAGATTCCAGATACAGGGAATAGGAGATGACCTCACAAAGAAAAACATACAATGAAAAAAAAATACTGACTTGTCTGATAAAGAGCATTAATAAATCACTGTATTAATGTGAATACTGCCTGACTGAGCTTGTTGTCCATCGGACATAGTACTTATAATGCCTCTGAGTATTGTATCGAAGGAGAATTTAAACCTGACAATTAGATAAGACATTTTATCAGATAAAACTGAAATCGAGTATCTTATGATGGATCGTTCGATACTACAGAGTCAAAATCAGTATCATCCTCTAGCGGTAACAATAACTGACACCATCCTTTGCAAGTATTAATAAAACCCAGCATCCATTCACAATCAATCCATAAAACGAACACTATATAACAGCTGGTAGAGACAAATCAGTCATGGTGTGGAAAACCGACAGACACTGTCCATAAAGTTCTGACATTGACAACAGGGATGTTACACGTAAGACATCCTACTGACGTGTGGTAGTAAAAGAAAAAGAAGAAAAAAAGCAACAATCATTGGCTGAACAAAGCACTACAGTCTTGACCATTCCTGTCAAACATCATAGTCATTCAAAGAGTGAACTGTAACATCACACTGCTTGTAAGAACCTCAAAAGCAATGAAGAATCTGTGAAAAGACTGTACATTTCCAGCTGCAGAAACAGAATCTTGACCGAAATATGATGTTGCAAGAAGGATGAAGGTATTGGTCATAAAAATCTTTCCAAAGATTGTCCAATTTACCAACTGCACTTCACAAAGTGTTCAAATATTTATGAACCTGACAATGCTAGTTGCATTGGTGTTTTGTGGGAGCAGATCAGCTTTCTTTCACAGGGCCTTCTCTATTTGCTGCACAAGACCATGCAGTTGATAGTAAATGGCTTCATGCCGGATCTCTTTCAAAACCTGTCTATTCCGTGGCAGTGTGTCGACGTTAATGCCACCATCGCGAAGGTAATTTAGTATGTACCGGAAGTGCTTGCCATCACGGTCTATGAAGACAGATCCATCAGTCTCTTCCATAATTTCATGTCTGCCACTAAACATGGCTGCCAGCATCGAGTCGGCTTCCTTTGTCAAGGTCAGGCGTGATGTGGTGTAAACGCTGCCACCAACATCCAACTTGATGCGTCCCTAAAAGTAGAGAGTAAATAAACTATAAGCACTGCATCCCTTAAAAGTGTTCTTATATCAATTTGTAAAATTTCGAGTTCCTAACTGCTGTTGAAAAATCTCAATTTACCAATACATGTTCAAGACGACGCCAATGTGGTCTTTTCCTCCAAACAGATTCAATCTTTCTTTATATGTAAACACTGCAAATCATGTTCTGTTTCTTTTCTTTTGTTTTCAATTTGAAAGAATAAAGAACATCCTTGACATAAAAACGTTATACAACTCAGAATGAAGTAAAGCTGTTATCACCAAGACACCCTGTAATATAATTTTAAAAAATCAGCCATTTGTGTTTGAATAGCTGAATGATCCACTATTCTGCAATGGACATCCAACTTGATGCATCCCTAAAGGTAGGGTAAATAAAAGAAAGGCACAGCATCCCTTACAGTGGAATCTATATGAATTTTAAAAATTATTTCCTAACTGGTGTCGAAAGCATCCCAAATAATGTTGTATTTTCCTTCAAACAAATTCAATATTTCTTTAAACTTGAACATGCCTTCTTGTTCAGAATCAAAAGAAGAAAGAGCACTTTAGACATAAACATGAAATATTACAAAAGAAAGGAAAGCAATAAAATTGCCTTCGCCAAAAAAAACCGCTGTAATTATAATTCCAAGAAATTAACCCTATGTCTTTGCATAGCAGGATGCTCCACTGTTCCCCTCATATCTATATGTAAATAGCTTTCAAAACGTTCAATATGTATGAACAACAGAGGTAGCATGCCTCACGCCTGCATGAAATGCAATAACAGACTGGAAAAATGTCTTGAAACAATAATATGCAGTATTCATTTGTGTCTATGGTGAGAATGAGAACGACGCAGTCTAAATTTTGAGCACAGATGCACATTGCAGACGTCACTTTTACTCAAAAGCTATGAAAATAATGGATAATTACCATCAATATCGTAAACCTTTGTACAATACCTTGATACCATATACCATGATTCTAACTGACAGTATTAACCTTTCTTCGTCCTTCGCGTCATTGGTGGATAATAAGGTGAAAACATTATCACCTTAGATTACCTAATGTAAAACAAAGAATAGGAGAGTAAGGTACATAAAATTTGAAATAATAACAACTGTTTACCACATTTGCAACACACTTAAGTAGGTGGTTTATTTATATAACTTATGCATACCCAAAAATGTGATGTCAAATTTAGTTTTTCTTTTGCTGTCACCATATTTTCTTCTATGCAGATGTCTGACAAGCTACAACTGAAAACCAACAGTAACCTTTTGGGAAGCAAGAATAAATAACCATTACACAGACACCTACATAATTCACACAATTAAATGAAATAGTATCCTGAGATCCGAGTATGAAAGTCGGATATCTTGCAATCTATATTCTCATCTGCATTAGAAACACACCAAAAAAATTCAGCAGGTGCCCCATCCAATTATTTTACAGTTTCTCATATTCCTTCCTATGCATCGCTCTGAATGCAAAGAGAGGAAACAAGCCAACATCAAAACATCATACTGCACATATTCAACCGCCAACGCTAGAATTGTTGCAAATGTTAATGTAAAAGAAAATAATATTAAATATAAATTACAAGTTTCTAACACATTTATAAAGTACAAAGAATCTCATTATGACCTTTTCATCTTCCATGAAAATAAGACCGGTATTTACCTGAATTATTGGATATTTATGTCAACAATTGTGTATGTGAACATCCAAATTCAATATATTCTATCATGAGAAAAAGCAAAACTTCAATGCTTATTTCATATTTTTGTTGTGTCAATCTGCAGCTCACTATGGAAAAAGACTGCCAAAAGAAGTTTGAGGACATTACTTTTGACTCATTTCTCAGCCAAAGAATATGCAGAACAGAGGAAAACACACAAGCCTATGGTAGATGGCACAGTATCCCGAAAGATGGGACCAACAGATAACGGTATGTGTATCAAATAAGATAAGCTCCACCATGTTTGATCCTGTATTACAAATAACTTCTAAAGTGATCTGATCATGATACATTGGTCAATATTTCAAAAAAGAAATTTGACACCACTTTGAAGAGAAGCCCATACTGGTATGGTGCGTGTATCAAGGGTGTGTTTTTCATCCTTTTCCACATGCTCTACTTGCGAAGTGAACTTTGTAGTAAACAATAAGGAAACGTATTTGAACTTTAAAACAATGTAAGTCCCTCAAAGTGGGGACCATACATATTTTTTTACTTCAATAATATTTAGTAAAATGTAGAATTACAAATGATGTTTTGATTTTCAATTATTATATATATTCTAAATATGTATGTACATTGTTCCTGTGAGCAAAACATGAAAGCTGCGATTGCCGAAAAAAGCATTGAAGCTAGATAAAAGCATTTGTACAGTAACAAATCAAAACAAGATACGAATCGTATACAGCACCAATGTTTTAATCTAAACTTCGTCTCAATTTTGCCAGTAATATAGATATTTACTTCAATCATGTATATTTATCTAATGACGAAGTAAATTTAAAATATAAAGTACCCGAGTTACCACATATGATCACGGTTTTCGCGCACCTAACCCGTGCACATAAGTACGTCGACATCAAGCCTTTCATAACCGGTGTGGCAAGCCTCTAAATTTCTTCTATGGTCAACAGAACATTATTGACATAGATGGAAATATATATCTCTTCAATTCCGAAGGTCCCTGAGCAGAAAATAAGGACATGATTTACGGACGATAAGACCAATATCTATAACATGCAGAAAATTAGTATTTTCTATTTAAATTGCTCATGAAAAAGATAGCTAGTGGGTTTTTTCACTCTGGTAATATCATTTCATTTGATTAAAGTTTCAGAAAGTCTTCTCCTAAAATACACTACAAAAATGTATGCGATATTAAACTGCAGTTGTGCTTTAGAGTCGATTTTGTTGAATCGGGCATCTAAGATTCGCTAAAAATTATGGAGGATGCTAATGTGGAACTATACATGATAAACAATGTTCTTCTTTTAATTAATGGTTGTTCAAACATTGAGTGGAAATGTATTTCTTGATTAATAATGTACTTTAATTTCTAAAACCTTCAAAATTCAATTGGTTGGAAACAGCGGGTAAAGAAAAAATGCAAGTTATTACGGCAACCATATACCTATACAAGTAATGCATACCAATGATACGTTAATGAAGTAAATTAATATTAAGATCAAAATGAATATAAAACACATGTACCTTCAATTACCTATTACCATTTCATTACTGTCATCGCACCTACTTCAAGTGTGAACTCTAGGTAAGATATGACATTTTGTCTTTTTTTTTGGACATAAGATGATGCTATTTCTCTCCAACTGTTGACAGAGTATTTACTGATATAGAAGGGAACCTATATCTCTGCTCTCTCGTAGGTGACAATCCTGAGTACAGAAAAAGACATACTGTGTTAAAATAAAAGCGGGTAAGACAAGATGCTGTAGGGAAACAACATTCTGAATTTGCGAAATTGAGCACATCAAAAATGTACGTATGGAAAAGGCCTATATGGTCCCAGCTTGCTCGATTTTTCAAATTCGACACTTTGTTCCACAGCGATTAAGACAACAGAGTCCTATATTCAAGAATTCATAGATGAGTGGACACTGAGCAAGATTTATTTACATAATAGTGAAAACAAATTATCTCATGACCTGGCCCTGCAACCAAAACAAAAGACTGCTGCTTTATACGCCACTGTTATACAAGTACCATGTCTTCTACAAAGACGTACTGAAGCCATGTTCAAAATTATAGAATGAGATACTGTTATAAACTTGGAACTAATTAAAAGCTAGGTCACATGGAGGAATTTTCCAATGAAGTTGAAGTATATTTAAAATATCCCTTAAGAATTAAGGGGACTTGATACTGAACATATAGTCTTCATGTGTTTTAGTATAAAAACATAAAGGATATTAACCACACGACCTGTATTAATATAGTTCCACTTACTGCAATATTGAAAACGTTATTCAACATTTGAACTATTTGTATCATAGAGAAATTCATGTTGTGTATGTTAATTACATAGAAGTTAACAATAAATGGCGTGTTGGTAACGGCAATCAGCCATTGATTATTGAGAGACCAATGTCACGAAACATTACCAAGAAATAGGTATAATTATGTATAAATCTGGGTTTTGTATTAAAGCACTCATCTAGGAAAAATATTCATTATGACAACTCTAAGCACAATAAATATATTACTAGTACTTCAAAATCTAAATTATTATTGTCTGAAGATCTTACATACAGAATAATAAATGGAACAACATTTGTAAAGTCAATGCTTTCTTAAGTTGAATACATTCTTAATGTGTTTCTTTTCTGTAGTGATAATCATGTCTGTTAAATGTTTATAGTATTTTGAATTTCTAAAGGTAGAAAAGTTATAATACAAAAACGCCATCTCGACATCTTTTTCCCTACTAATGACCTTCAAATCTGACTTGGGTACTTACTACAGAATAAATTTTCAACCCGAGTAATGTTTTAACAAAATACCTTTAAGGATTAACATGTGACCATCTTGATAATGAAACAGGAATTTGACTTGCATTAACCCTTGATGGGATATCTCTCTCTCTCTCTCTCTCTCCCCCTCTCTCTCTCTATATATATATAATCTATATACCAGTACATGGATTAAGGTCACTGATTTACATCTTCCCTTGCTGTGCAATGACCAGGACCTTAACCTTAAGGATATGGTATGTGAAACACTATCTAGTCGTAATATATAACTGGTTACAGTTTCATTAAAATATATTCAGAGTTTCAAAAGTTACACACCATGTCAAGAACACAGTTGTATTTCCTTTGCAATGGTAAACAGTGTAACTATGTTATGTGGCATACTGTCTATACATAATATACAGCTTTCTAGAGTTTCATGTATAAAAGTCATGGAAATACTATTTTCCTTCCTGTAATATTGATCTTGGGGCAGTGGAAGTGATTATTGTATGCGACACAGTCATTAAGATATATACATGGCCAAAATTTCATGAAAATTTTCTCATTGATTCAAAAGTTAAAGTCAATGTTGCATAACAAAGACTTGCATTTCCCCTTACCACGACTTCGGCCTTAAGGCAGGGGGATCTAGTTACAGTAGGCAACACACCATCTAGTCATGATATATACTTTTGTAAAGCCTCATTAAAATTTCTCCAGCCACTACGAAGTTAGAGCTCGGACAGGAAAAAGTTAATGAATGGGCAGACTAACATAATATGGCCAACTTAAGATGGGCATATAAAAATTATCTTTGCAATAAAGTTTGCCCAGTAAAGAGCTGTTTAAAATTTATGTGTCTTTTAATTATCCTATAGTATTATTTTAATGTTTATAGGTTTATGTTATATAATTTGGAATATATCGATTCTCTTTAAATTTTAATACAATAGATTTGTCTTGGTCATTGATAAAAGAAGAGTTGAAAGGTCTTTATATTTATGAGTAATAATGTTTTGTTATGTTCATGCTTTCCTGAATGTTCTCTGTTTACAATGTACTTGTTTTCCAGCTGTAGTCAACAAAGGCTGTGTATGAATTACAAGCTGCATTGAAAATGTGTATACAATAATATATATTGCCTAGGCACCATCTTATGTACTGTGGAAACTGGAAAGTCATTAGGAAGGAAAAAATATTACTCAACTAGCAAACATTAAATGCAAACCATCTGCAAATCTCAAGAGGCCAAATACAACAAAAATAGGAAACTTTAATGCATGGAAAACTAGTTTGTCATACTAAGACCATTATATAATGACTTGTATTGCTTGTAAGCATTAAAACAATGCAATGGAATACATATTTATATAGTTTCCATTTTAAAATGCTAAGCGAACTTCTGAAATTTCAGAAACTGTTACAAAATGATAACTGTCCTTGAATGAAAACGACAGATCAAAGCTGGATACATAATTTCCCTTCCATGACAGCGAAAATAATTTAAGCTTAATTTTTCCCATTAATAACCAAATAGTGTTGATAAACTTGATAATCTGGGAATAAGAACAAAATATAAACCCAGAATCACTATTATTTTAAAATGCACTTCGAGTTTCAGATTTTATGAAACAATTTTAAATATGAATAAGACATATGCATTGAATTCAATCGATGAAGTAATTTACATGTTGACCATATGTTGCAATATAATCATACAGCTTTAAAAGTACATTGGAATGTAATGATTACATTTAATCAGGATTTAATCATTGGGTGTTTTATGTAAATAGACCCATAAATTAATGTAGAAATGTGACATTGAATATTTACTAATATTTACCTGGATACCCACTGTATCTGCATCTTACAAATACATTAAAACCAACTACAGGAAGTAATGATCAGGACAAGATATATTAAGGTAGCCGTCTTCACCCAATGACAAATGACTGGGCAAATAAAATAATCAGCTCCAACTGCTAAATGAAGAAAACAAAGACACACGGATGTATATAACACATCAACAAAGACTTACTATCAAAGAAAGTTACATAGTGTCACAAACGTACCAATAATAATTTGTTTTTTCCTGTGTTTGTAGTTAATAAACTAATAATTTAATATAATAATATATTATCTGATAAATATATAAACATCTTACTTTTATATTATTATTATTGTTATTTTTACTTTAACACTCCGTAAATAAATTTATGCAACTGATCTCACCAGAATCCAAATATGGGAGTATTTAGGGTTTAGGTTTTGATCAATTTCAAAAGTTACAAATACACAATATAAATACTTGATGAATGGAACACCTTCAAAGATGTACATACATATATTGTAATACTTACGTTTGGATACATGGATTCCATTCCACATAAATACTGTAACTCTTTAAACAATAACACTGCCTGTTTAACCAACATCAGTACCAACAAGATGGAACATTGTATATACTAAGCTGGTGAAGACAGAACAACGTGGCCATTTGTTTTGTGATATTTTTGGTTACTTCATCAGTGCAGCATCTATCTAGCAAGTCTAGCTACAGCTAAGGTCTTCTATGACCATGAAAGGTGGTGAACAATATGTACAAAATAATCAGCTGTATCTCAGTATTTCGAGTTTTATAAAGCCAAGCTATACATCAACTGAAACTGTGTCATTACTCATTGAAGAAACCTATCCACAAGGTAAAGAAAATCTTCTCAGGGTGTGTAAACTTTTGGAATGTTTCTGCAAGATGCTGCTTGATGTCTGTCTTTCATAAACAAAGTATATATCATAATTTTGGCACAAATCCGAATGAATAAAAAACGATCCATGCTACACATTCATGTGATGAGTTGACTTTATTCCGGGCAAATTAATTTTATTTACATCTAACTGTATTAAATTCATGTTGCAACAAATAACCAGCTATCTAACAGGCACAGTGTACACCCGTAAAAACCTTCGTGGGTCTTTTATTTCGCAGAGTAGAACATGGTACCGTGTACTAAAGAAATGAATGGTGAAAATCTAAAGAGATATTAAAGTAATTTGTTTTATTAGTGCAAGAACACCTTTCTCCACCATACAGATGACTTCATAATGTATTATATTTAGTGCATGCCCAATTTGGAACTAGCTAAAACTTGCAACGATTTTGGAGAATAGTCCGTTTCATTAATGATGAATTCAACTCCTCCTCTGGCTGAAAAAATGTTCAGGCTATATTTCCCATTGCATCTATGATTTAGAGATGATTCACATCTATTAATTACTAGAAAATGTTGACTTCAAATAAAGCTGGTATCAAATATCATACACAATATTTGATTTATACAAGTATCCACTGTATTCTCAATGAAGACGAAAAGCTCCCCCTCTTGTTGTAATCAATACCAATAAGACATCTTTTGTAGCACCAATATGTAACTTCTTTGCATGGGATCCTTACATCCAAAGAAGAACTTCATCCAATTTATATCAAATGGCATTTGGTACATTAAAGTATATTGATTGATGTGCAACACCCTCACAACATTCTGGGCATTAACTTGAATATAAACCTTTGCTCACAATGATCATATTTTAAAAAATACCAACTCATCGAATGATCTGATTGCTTCTGAACCATTCACTACCTGATCCTTTGTGTAAATTTCCTTAAAATGTAATGAACAGATTTCTCTACAATACTTCATGGCTTGCTCTTTTCTTAGTTTGAAAGAATGAGAACGATTCCTGATATTCCTCTTTAAAGTACAACTTCTTCATCTGTCATTAAGAATGTGGACCAAAACATTTACAAAGTTGACCTATTTTCTTTGTGCCCTATGCATACACGTCCTATAGTTCATACGACAAACCTGATCTGAAATACTCTGAACCATTCCTTTATCCACTCCATATTCAGTTCACCTGCCACTGAGCCTGATTGGACAGATAATTGGAGATCTTTTTCCTCTGCAACCTACCATTTGAGATTCATGCATCTCCTCCATTCTGGTGATCTCATCTCGCAGTTGCTGCCAGCGTCTGGCGATTTCTTCCTGCTCCTTTTTGGTCTGCATGTCAAATTTATCTTGGTCCTTCTTCAACTGAAGCTGCTTATGTCGAAGTTCCCTCTCCTCTTTCTCAAGTTCCAGTGCTTTCTGTTCAATTTCCTTCTTTAAGGTCTCCAGTGCTACTCTTTCTTCGCTCACTTCCCTAGTAAATTAGAAAAACCTCATTTTTTGCACGATTTCAAAAACAATATTTTATAAACCGATTACGACTAATCAAAGGTTCTAGAAGTGAAGGTCCGATGGACAGCTGACAACAATGCAGTCTTTTATACAACAAAAACATCCTATGTAACGACTTATTATTACAACCTGTATTTGCATTCTTTATAATGGTGTTTATAATACATAAAGGATGTTTCCATAAATAAATGACATTTCCAATACACAGTCCGATTAAAATCAGATCTCCACTGTCCTATGTGAAGATCTGACAGTGACTGCTTAGGGGTCATGTTCTGGTGTGATACGTTATTACCATAATCGCTAATTTTATCAGCCAATCAGATGAAACCTTATATCTTCACATATGGGAATCTGAGCAGTATGGCTGAAGAGCATAAGTGAGTGCCTATCGATTTGATTCACTTTAAAATTTCTAAAATCCGCATTTCCATTGACTAACTCAAAGGTCACCAGTACATAAACCCTAAGCAGTCACTGTCAGATCTTCACCCAAGACAATGGAGATCTGATTTTAATCAGATTGCTCCAATACAAAGATTTTACCAAGAAGTGAAGCTAGTTCTTAGAGTGAGCAAGCAATCGCTAACGGATATTGCCTGTTTCTATTATCTGTCACTAGACTGCTTGAGTGAATTGTGCTATTTCAATACTAGTTCTGTTTTTGATGTTTTTATTCTTGTTCTTGAGCGAAAGAATTTTAAAAAAATAGATAACCCCAAAAGTCCACAGAACACTTACAAATCTGGATTTGGAATATGTCAGTGAGTTACATTCTTTACTGTTACATGCAGTTCCCATATCAATGAATTTGTATTTTACCTGTGAATGTGGTTAATTTCATCAATGCGGTCTGAGAAGTAGTGTTCAATCGTTTCTGTCACACTCTCATATCGATTCTTCAGGGTATCTTTGATTTTCTCCAGCAATTTTTCTACAATAATATTTTATAAAAATGTATTTAAAAACACTAGAAAAGAATTCTGCAAAAGCGTTAAAGAACAAATCAGAAACAAAAGAAGAAAATAAAGGCAATAAATGGTAAAGAAAGAAAATCTGTAAAGAACATATCTAGAAATGTACACATTATTGCCGAGCGGAAGACATAAACGTTTTTAACATTTGATATCTGACCAACAAAATGACACATTATTAATCAAATATTTTTCAGTGATACTTTAATTCAAGCTGAAGATTTGTTTAGAATGCGTAAAAAGGCTCGCATATTTGTTTTTATATAAGCAGATATATATGCAGAAGAACAGACCCAATATTCACGGAACATGCTTGGCAAAACAATTAATCAATTCCTGGCTACCTTATACCAGCCTAAGTGCATTTTTCAGTTCATAACTGCTTCGAGGTTCCTTTGACACACATGGGCAATAGTCATAACTTACTCAGTTAGGAAAAGCATAGACTTCAATTTAAGGAACAAATTCGGGTACAATAATTGAAAAAAGATGTGTAATAAATTGATAAAAAAGAACAATGTGATATACTTTCAACATAATCCTTGGAGAAAATCTGTTGTTATATCATATACAATAACAATGTCATTTCTGAAGCTTTACATTTTCCAGTCAAATTTTACATCTTCCCAATTGTAGCATCAATCCATACAAATTACTGACCTCAAAGTATTTTCAATGAACAAGTGAAAATATGTTTGTTTGCAATTCATGTGCTGGGATTTTTAGGTAGAATGTAAGAACTGGGATTTTTAGGTAGAATGTAAGAACTGGAGTAGCAAACACAACATCTGAGATAATATCAAGCCATTTGAATACAGAGAGAGGAGACAGACAGAGAGAAAACGCCAAAGCTACGATCATAAAACAAGTAATTTCAGTGTTGAAGATTACGAACCACTTCCATGGAAACTTTAAACACGAAAGGATCTCAGTTTAAGAAACATCAACCATATCCAAGATTTTGATGTGGGCTCACTAAAGTTTCTATTCATTTAAACCATTAATGATAAAATGCTGAGAAGCAGATTCGACAGTATAACAGAGCTGATAATAAATACCAAGTCTGGCTTCAAGACCTTCCCCAGCGGATTTCTGGACCTCACCAGATGTTGATGGTGTCTCAATTTCAACTGCAACTACTGGTTCACGATTTTCATTCCGATCCTGACCTCTCATTCCACCATCACAAAGGTGGACTCCAGATTCATTGCAGTTGGAAAGGAAATCCCCACAAATGAAGCACTTCTCTTTTCTATTATTTGTATGACTGATGCGGTTCATCCTTTCATCACTTCTGTTATTTCCAGGTCGGTCCCCATGGTTACCAATGTTTCCATTCCTACTTCTGGGCCTTTGCTGTCCTGGAAAGTTCCTATGACCCCGGTGGTTGTTATTGTGATGAAACCCATACATGCCAATCTGAAAACGGTCAAATGATTCCCTATTTCTGGAACCGTAAAAATCCCCGACCTGTTGCATTGGCTGACCTGGAAACTGCTGACCTCTGAAAAAGAACTGATGTCCAGTTCGATTGTCCAAAATGCCTTGACCCTGTAACCAATTGGGCTGACCTTGATCATACACTATCAGCTGATTTCCAATTTGCCTGTGCATCAGTGGAAATTCTACAATAAAGAAAACAAAAAACTTTCAATTGTTTCTAAAATGGCATCTCCATAAACAATACAGTTTTTCGTTGAATAAAATTTTATCGCAGAAAGCTTTATCTGTACCATTTTTTATCTTTTTTATCAGGTATTGTTACTTGAGGTTATCTCAATAATAGGCTAAATGGGTGAAAATTTCATATTAATAATGTATCCCAACTTGAACAAAATCACACCAACCTTTTAAATGATGAGAAGTACTGTACACAACATTATGCCTGTGACATCAACATGCTGTTGGTGATTATGTCGATGAGGAGCAGGAGGAGGAGATGAAGGAAGAAGAGGATATTATTTTTTTTCTCATCCACAGCCTCTTGGTGGATTTCTCTCCTGCCCAGTCTGTTTTACATGAACAATTCTCGTAATCTTAGATCTTAAGACTCTTCTACAATGTCCTTGTTGTTCGGAGGAATGACGCTTTTTGTAGTAGGTCTGGTTTCAGTGCATATCTTAGCACCTGTATGCCATCTCCTAATTCAGGTGGTATTACTCCAAATGATACCAACAAAGTGGCATCGATCCCTGCCTGTGTTTTGGGGAGATTTCTGAGTTCCCGAGCCAGGTCACAGTCATTTTATTTTGTTCCTTACATGCGACATGGTAACTCTTTTATACTGTTATGTCTATGTTGTAGGTCACGTTCATCTCCTTATCTGGTCTTTTGCATTGTATCACACTGATGGTCTGGATGCTAAAATCCTACTTTGCTTTTCTCCTTCCTGATTTCAACCACTTTCACTATCCTGTGATCATACCATTTGTTTGTGCAATTAAATCCACTGCAGACAGATTCAAGTGGACATGTACCAAATTTTGAACTCAGACCAATTATTATTATTATTGGAAGTAGTGTGGTTATTTACACATTTGTACTCAAATAGAAGCAGACAAAAAATAAATGAATAGAATGACCATGTTACCAAATCAATTTTCCATAGTAGACAACTTCTAACTTCTTTCTGTCTACCGAAGAATACATTATGATAACTGGGATATGTTCAGCATGTTTTAAGAAATGGGCAGTTCTACAACACTAAAAGTATAGTCATTCTTGGCAAGGATCCAGGTGTATTACTGTATCTTCTCATCTGAGGAAATAGATAACTACAACACCAACTGAAATAATTAAACCTAATACTATGATACATCATTCTGGCCAAGCAAAATTTAGTCCCCATATTTTAGTAAAACTACTACTACTGTACTGGCCAAATTGTTGACTAAATATGTATTTAATAGTGCTTTAAATGGTATTAGTATTCACCCACATACAGGGCTGGATTAAGGCCTTTGGGGGCCCTGGGCACAGCCAACATAGGTGCCCATAGATATCCTGCCTTGTCCATAGATATGGTTACAGTACTATTAACAACACTGCCTGTGAAATCAGACGATAATATACAGGATCCCTTGTGCTTTGGGGGCCCCTTGAGCCACCCTGCCTGTGAAATCAGACGATAATATATGGGGCCCCCTGAGCCTCGGGGGCCCTGAGCACGTTGCCCACTTTGCCCTATGGATAATCCAGCCCTGCCCACATATCCTTGCAAATCACAAACCTACAAAATCTAATTATGTTATTATAACTGACATTCCATAGTGCAGGAAACTAAGGAACAAACATTTTGTATATAAACAACCACATTTATCTGTGTTCCCACTGCCAAAAAAGGATTTCATGAGTTTCGAAACTTTTCATGTATTTTATGTTCAAAACTTCTTTTAAACTTGCTCCTCCCAATTTTTAAAATAATTTTTTATTTTTTTCTTCAAAATTTATCACTCCCATCCTAGGCCAGACAAGCAAATACTGAAATATTTTACTGTCTTTCATTCAGACAAAGACTGCATGCTAGAATGGCATCAGCAATATACACCATTCATTCCTTGGTTGAGACGTTGCCGAGTAATCAGCTCTCAGAGCCTACGGTGAAAACTGTCGCTGGCTTGGGGCACCAGTTATCTTACTGTGGGCAGGTTTCATCTGTTTTAGTCTAATGATGTACAGGTTTCCTTTGCTATTGTAATCTCTGCTGTGTGACTATCTGAGTTCTTTGAACCAAATACTCTTCCCTGTTGTGGTTTTAGTCTGACTGCATGGATTTGGGACCTATGTAGCTTATCACTCACACAACTACGTAATTTCTACCTATGATTGGGTCCGATGTTGCCGATTAATCATGGTCCTGTCCATTTTTGTGGAGTTTCTGCAAATCTGCTGAAACTGTCTATGCACAAAAAGATATACTGGTATTTCTCTATAGTTACAGTTAACGGGCCAAGAGTACCCATATGCCATCACTCAAATACTCCAACTGATTTCACTGGGGGGGCGGGGTGTCTTGGCTGAGTGAGAAAGCTGTTTTGCACGTTGGTATTGCTCACAGGTTTTCACAATCTTTTATATGAGTATACATTTTTAGCCAGTAGTACTTTGTATTGTTGCATAAGTTATGTCAAAGCTTGTATGTCCAACTCCAGGTTCATTGACAATTTTAAACAACATACTCATGCCAGTCTCATTGTCACTAGGAGCAGCCTCATGGTCATGATCTGTATCTCTGTATGACATCCTTCATAAAGATTCAGCACTGGTATATTTGGCACCATTTTTGTGAATGACCTCATAATGAAATCATTGTAATCAGATACTACAGAAACCCAAGGGTCCAAATGGTTGTTTAAAATGTCCTCAAGGTATATTAAGGCTGAGCGATCATGACAATAGTGAATTTCTAGTGTTCAAGAGAGTGTATATAATACAGTATTCCTTCCACTAATGCCAGATGTTCTCTATTGGACATGCCCTATTTCGTTCAAATAACTTAGTGCTCTTGCTCCATATGAAACAGGATCTCTACTCTCGTCATCTTTTTTTAAACTGAGAACGAAAGATTGGGTTTGTCCAGAAGCATCTGTTGAGAGAAGGATTGGTTTGTCCTTGTTTCGGTAAGCTAAGACAGGTGTAGTCAGGGCCAGATTATCCATAGGGCAAAGTGGGGAACGTGCCCAGGGCCCCCGAGGCTCATCTACATCTTAATGCTCATCTACACAACCACATATCTAGCATACAAAGTTTCAGTACAATCCTCCAACTGCAGTACAAGGGTAAGCTATGGGAACTAATTCCAAAATACCTCTTTATGGAAACTTTTTCATAAAATTTCCTGTGAAAATGGACTAGGTTAAAAATTAATAACATACAGAAATCTTCACAATCTGAATTCTCATAATACCCATTTCTTTATATAATTTTTCATGAACACCCTCCCACCCCATAGAGAAGAAGAAAAGCCTTATTTCTCTTCAACACCAAGCACATATCTACCAGTAGTATGAATAAAATAAAAACCTCCAATCAGTGTATGAGAAATGATGGCTATCTAAATTCCCTGATACAGCCATTTTTTTTGCTGTTGACAATTTTTAAAAAATACCAATACGCTGGAGGAAAAAAAGTAAGACCTTACTGCATAGGTACACCAACTAATGTATACACCTAAATATACAATTCTCCATCTAGTGTATGAGGACATGATACAACTAAATTCTCCAAGTACCAATGGATATAACAACTGGTAGACAATTGTTTTCAGGGAAATTCCAGAATATGACCCAGAAGAGAAAGGAAAGCGTTACAGCACATAAAACAAACCACCTTTTTTGCCCACAAAGTTTAGAAACGTTCTCCATGCGACGAAAGACGAGTAACGATGACAAATTAGGCTCTTAAAGCACACCCCCCCCCCGTAAATTTTCATGGAATTTCAGCAAATTTAGGCAATAGGTAAAAAAAAAAATAGAAAAAAGTCTTACTGCACGTTTTCACCAACCAACCAACCAACCCTTCCCCAACACACACACACACACACACACACACACACACACACACACACACACACACATACACACACACACACACGTCTTACAAAAGTTTAATTCAAGCTTCCAAGCGCTGTAGGCGGAGATGCAATTACAAACTTCGTCACAGTCGTAAAGATGAGCAGTCAGATAGACGATCATCCTCCGTCAGTCGGTGTAGATGGATTTTCAGATTACGACGAAGGGCCTATATCATCTATGAAAATTTGACTTTTGTCCCATTTCAATTGGAGCTGCACCCAGGCTCCTAAAACCTTCTTTGACATCTCGGTCTCCATCTGTGTGCAGATGTAGACCAACAAGTAGGTCTCCGCATTTTTTTCTGACAGAAAAAAAAAGCGGAGACCTACTTCTTGGTCTATGTGTAGATGGAGTTTTTGTTACAACGTTAACAGTGTTAGCGAACGAACAGACGTATGGATGCCCAGACATGTGTTGACGGACCTAACCAATCATAAATTATCCGCAAAATTACGAATAATAATAATAATAATAATAACAACAATAATGTGACGTGAAGATGATGATACAAACCAAATATAAATATGGTCAGAATGTAACATCGCAATTTTTCCTTTAGTATTTTTTCTTTAGTATTTTTCACTTTTTCCTTTATTTTTGCTCATTCTTTTAAACATATAAAAACAAAAGAATCGGCTTTTCCAAGAGAATTATCAGCTTGCAATCTCATCTTTAATATTTGTTGTGAAATGCTGACACTATCTTTATGCGACACTCGTACGTATGCCTCTACAAGGCCCCTATATTGCTTATACATACATGTACCGTGCTTGTTATTCATGACATATAACATAAAATTCTACCTCTACCTGGTGACCTACATTGTACACCTAAATTTTCGCACGTCGCAGTAAGAGCAATGGTGTTTACAAATAACGTCATTCGACCTCGTGAACTTTCTATTTGCAGTAATTTGATTGGCTGATTCACAATCAGCTGAAGACGTAAACAGACTAAACAGGAAAACGAACCTAAAATATCATCCAAAAAGCAAACTCAAAATCCACACTTACGGCAGATGAGATTCATGCAAACCACAGCAGATCTGAAAAATCAGTCCAAGAGATCACGGCTCGCTTGAAAACTGTCCCGCTTTCTCCCCAAAACCCTTGAAATTAATCAATCTACCAGCTGAGCTTGCAGCGAGCTGTTTACATATGAATCTCAGACGTAAATAAATTGTCGGGTTTCTCCGTCACTTTCCGCAAATACAGCGTTTACCAAGGAGAGGTAACTTTGGAACAGAGCTTGTTTTAAGTAAGTAACCAAGAAGCCGTGACTATTAAAATTGATAAGTAATTTTTTTCTGCCCATAACTTTCGCTCAAGGCAAAATTAGTGCTCTGTTTGCACTAGAAGAGTAGCGAAATATTTTGTTTTCTTTTCTTTTGTTTCAATCGCAGTTTTGACAAATTATTGGCTATCATGCCGAAAAAATGGGAGCAACATGACTTTCCACAGCACACCGAGGCAGCCGACTCTGGCTGACATGTGCAGGTCTAGAATCCGCGAGCTTTGGATTGCGAGTCCGACGCTCTACCAACTAAGCTACCTCGTAAAAGAAAGTCGGTATACATTTCCAAGTATGAAATCTTTAAAAAAAACAAAACAACAACAAAAAAAAAAATAAAACAAAAACAAAAAAAAAAAAACAAAAAAAAAAAAACAGAAGGAATGGGTGCTGACCAAATGATTACGCGTGGGACAAAATTACGTAACGTTGTCATGGTATTGTTTTTAAAGATTGTTTAAATTGACGTAATGTTGCTTAGCGATTATGTATACGCGTCAGTTACAGAAGACTTACCTAGGGGGTGGGGTGCAGCTGTGCTGCCGAAAGATATTTGTTTCATCACAAATGTTTTTTTATGAATTTGTTTGCTTTACAACTTCTTTTGCTCTACGTCAAAGAACGGGGTATATTAATAAGATATTGCAGCCAAATGTGCCAGAAATACATATGAGAAAGGACACTTGATTAGTCAAAATATCATACTGAAATAGCTGCAGTAGCTCTGTTTGTAGAGCGTCGGACTCGTAATCCAATGGTCACGGATTCGCTACTGGCCCAGACCAGCGTAGTCTGCTGCCTCGGGGTGTCTGTGGTAAAGGCACTTCTCTCCTACCTCGTCGTATAGGGGGCGCTTACCAGTTATTATGTACTTTTGAGAGAGTGACGTATGTAAGGTGAAGTTGTTTGCATTTAAAACATGCAAAGTGGAGAGAATATTGGCATACCTCTATGCTACTTTGATGTAATGTGGCTGACATTTCTTTGGATATTGTACTTTTGGAAATTGTAAACGATCTTAGCTCACTGCTATCTAAAATGACTGCTCCCTTGTGCTCCAAAAATCAGCCTGAAATTGTCTAAAGTACACTATCCTTAGCAGCTATTACAATAGGAAAAATGAATTTTGCCAGACTAGACAATACCAGTTTCTGAAAGTGCAATGAATGAATTACCAAATATATAAAATGTAAAAAAGCTATCGGCTCTTCTTTTTTTTTAACACAATTTACCTCTGAAGTTCAGGAAGTGAAAATGACCAAGTGGAGCTAGCACTTTTTTGAAAGATGCACATCTGGAGTAAGGCCAAGCTGTATACTCTATAACCCATATTACACACACCAATCATACAGCAAAATAAAAGGAATTAAAGGCGCTTTGAACAATACCTAAGATATACAAGGTCTTTTTTAAATACCCAGTATAACCAGCGAGGAAATCCGGGCAAATTCTATTTCTTTTGCAAAATACGAAACTATGGGGCCCCACCATAGAAAATAATGCGTTCAAAAATGCCGTTTCAGTTGGCTAAAATGAACATCATAGATCAAACTGAGAATCAAATTGTTTAGTTGCTTTTGTTTTGTTTCGGGTTGTTCTTTGTTTGTTTGTTCATTTGTTTGTTGTTGATGGATCAAACACGTTTGTTGTTGATGGATCAAACACGTATGTGCAGCTTGCATATTTACAAGACAATGTCAGTCGTTAGGGAACCAAACTAAGACAATTTGTCAAGCTAGAAATAGCCGAGCCGATGATGATCCGATTAACGTATACGGCAATGACTCATGATTGACCAGTTACGTTCAACATAAGTACATGTACATGACAGACAAAGTGTAATAGAATTAACATGTCCAAACAACAGTTTAAATTTCCTTGGCATATAGGTTATTTTAAACTATAACTCGTGATTTACCTATACACAAGGACTATATTAGTATTATTGTGCAACTAAACAGTGCCACATAAAAGTAGTATAAATATTTGCTAATGCCTGAGTGAAAAACATTCGAGGTTTTTGTGTGAACAGAGAAAAAACAACAACAACAGCAAAAAAAACAAAACAAAAAAAAACAACAATGTACCACCAAATTATTTTCGGAAAAGTACTTTTCCCATTTTCATGCCAAATTATCAGACATCTATATAAGAAAGAACACCGGACTGGCCGACGTGAGACACTGGCATACCGGTTCATAACCTAATGAAATTATTATCTGGTTTTGGTGTATGCGGGGCATGTTGTCTTTTGGTGGTGGTGGTTTGGTGGGGGGGGGGGTCAGAAGTAGCTGTTAAGCTAAGAAGCTACCTATCGCAGACCAGTTATGAATCAACTTGTAACACTGCATATTTGCGATATCAGTGCATTCCAATTATCTGGATTGTGAAATTTGGCTATAACTGTAATCGAGTATCATGCACCAGGTGTAACAGAGGTCTAGAAACGTGTAAGGGAGGCAAATAGTCAGCAAAGGGCCGACATTGTTCCGATTGTTAATTGCTCTCCTTCGGCCGCTAGACGTGAAGAGGAGGCATTTATTGAATAGGATTAACCTGTCCATGGGCGCCCGCAGCATGGGTCAAGGGAGTCACGTGACCTCCCCATCACACACACACACACACACACACACACACACACACACACA